>CM019068.1:168913403-169158583 GCA_009667805.1 Leptobrachium leishanense | reverse complement strand
AAAAATGAGCTCAGCACAGAGGCGGGAAAAGCCTCAGCAGCGAAAGGGTTAATTAAAAAAACACGATAGAATCGCCAGAATTATCGTATCGACATAATGAATTATTGGATCCGAAAAACAAACCAAAAATGTATTATAAAAAATATATAAAGTAGTATTAAAAAAGTAAACCATAGTAGTTTTCATCAAAACGAATAGAGTTAGACAGCTTTGAAACGAGAACAGACGTTCCGAAAAACGAAAAATTGGCGATATGCCGAAACATGTACAATTCCGAAAAAACGAAAAGTTCAGAAATACGAAAAGTTCCGAAAAACGAAAAATTGGCGATATGCCGAAACATGTACAATTCCGAAAAAACGAAAAGTTCAGAAATACGAAAAGTTCCGAAAAACGAAAAATTGGCGATATGCCGAAAGCCATGTACAATTCCGAAAAACGAAAATTTTCCGAAATAACGAAAAATCGATACAGAAACCTAGTGAGGTTACCCGAAAATACGAAAAATGGTCGAAATTCCGAAAAATAAATGTACCCGAAAACCGAATCGAACCGAACCGAATCGAAACAGAAAGCAGTCGAAACGAGCCGAATCGAAAAGTTTGAAAAATCGAAAAATCGAATCGAATCGAATCGAAAAAAAAATCGGTGCACATCCCTAGTTTGATAGCGAGCAACTTTTTTTTCTTCTACATCATAATTTCTCTTGGCAGCAGACAATGACTTAGAAAAAAAGGCAACTGGATGTAGTATTTGTTTGTCACCTACTCTTTGTGATATGGCTCCTGTAGCATAATTAGAAGCATCTACTTCTACGTAATACGGAGTCATGGGATCAGCTAGCGTCAGTATGGGAGCAGTAGAAAAACAGTCCTTTAATTTTTTGAAGGCTAGGTGAGAGGCTTCGTTCCAGACGAAACGATTCTTTAGACTAATCAATTCTGTTAACGGCTTAGTTATTGCAGAGAAATTTTTAATGAACTTACGATAGAAATTACAGAAGCCTAGAAAACATTGTATTCCCTTTTTGTTAGCAGGAACGGGCCATTCTTCAATAGCTTTTGTTTTGGACTTCTCCATCTGGAGTCCTCCAGGCGTAATCCCAAAACCCAAGAATTCCATCTGTTGGCTGTCAAAGATGCATTTTTCCAATTTGGCATAAAGATGATGGTCTTGTAGCCGCTGTAATACCGTCTTGACATGCACATGATGTTCTTGACAAAGAATTGGAGTATATAAGAATATCTTTGTAGCGCTGCTTTAAAATTGTGCTTGCTGCATTTACTTGTTGTGGCCACCAGAGGGAGACGGGGGCAATATGGACTATGCTGGACACAAACGGAACTACATTTTCCATTGTGCTTTGCGGAGGAGACAGGAAGTGGGTGGGAGAGAAAGGAAGGACATCCGCAGCCTCTTTCGGAGGATAGCCAGAGTGAGCCGAGCGGCGAAAGGTGGAAGACGCACGTGAGACTGCCAGAGATCGAGACCAGGAGCTGCCTCGCGGGTGCTGGGGATCGGGACAGTGACTTGCCAGAGACCTACCTACGCACCTCTGAGAGGTTTTGTACAGACACAAAGTTCCGGTTGGACCCCCAGTAGTAAGGAGACCGCGATGATCCACTGGGAGTGCAGGCGGTAGGCGTAGTTTCTCATTGCGGAGATCGGACAAGCAAGGGAAGCGGATCCGGTGGCACAGAGTCCCAGAGAGTCTAAAGCGGAGAGACATCCTTGATCGGGCAGCGGAACAGATTGTCTAACGCGGCGAGTGGAGATGCCCCCGGAGGCCGCACAATAAATTACATTGTGCTGCCTGCGCTGTGTATTCCAGCGGCGGCATTTTTTTTTTCTCCTGCCGTCAATGTGCTCAGGGCCAGCCAGACTTTGCCTGAGTCGTTTCCAGCGCGCTGACCGGCCGCTCAACAGCCTCTTATTTTCTCTGCCAGCTACAGAATGTCCCTGTAAGGAAAATAATTGGGGGGAGTTGCAAATTCTCTCTCCCGCAGCCCCTTTACCAGACTTTACTGTCTCTCTGGATTTTCTTCCTCCACATTGCAGGATGAGGGGGCGGGGATTATCCACTTGGTGATTCATGCGGCTTCCTGCTTCACCTCATCTTCCAGGCACAGCGTGAAGGAGGATCCAGCATGCCTCAGAGTGTGGATAATCCCCGACCTCTCATTCTACTATTCGCGAGGTAAGGTGGGATGAAATAAACGGCAGGGGGGGTGAAATGGCGAGAGCTGAATTGGGGGGGGAGAGAGAGCTGAGTTGGGGGGGAGAAAGCTGAATTGGGGGGAGAGAGAGCTGAATTGAGGGGGGGAGCTAAATTGGGGGAGAGAGCTGAATTGGGGGAGAGAGATGAATTGGGGGGAGAGGGATGAATTGGGGGAGAGAGAGATGAATTGGGGGAGAGAGGGATGAATTGGGGAGAAATTAATTGGAGAGAAATGAAATAAAATAAATGGGGAGAGAGATGAATTGGAGAGAGAAATGAAATAAATGGGGAGAGAGATGAATTGGGCAAAAGAAATGAATTAAAGGGAGGAAGAAATTAAAGTGGGGAGAGAAATTAATTAAAGGGGGTCCTTGGCAGATAAAGGTTCCCCACCCCTGGTGTAAACTAAGGGAAAGTAAAAAGCTGCTGAGCTGCCAGTGCACCGGAAGTGACGCCAAAATCAGTGCCGCTACTATAACTCCCGTGAGGGGCCATAATTGGTGAAGTGGAGGCCTAGGCTTTTGAGGGTATGCAAAATAAATCTATAAAGAAAAATGGGTGATACAGAAAGAGCAAAAAAAGAACGGGGATGGAAGTATCGCTCACAAATATTAATGGATCCATCTGTATAAGCATCCAAGGGGGAAACCTGACTTTGGGGTCTAACCTCTAGTGATAACCTGGCCTATGAATAATGAGAGTATTAGGTTACACTTGATATATCGGATGCATAAACCACAAAATAATTTGGTCCTAAAAACTGTTGGAGAGGAGTCTGTACTTCATGGATGATACTACTTATCTGGGGCTGATGCCTGGGTATTAATGTTATTTATTTTTGTAACTTTATTCTGAATAAAACCTTTAACGGTGAAATTTCATAAGATAGTTTGAGTGTTTAGGGGTGAAGTTTAGCGCAGGGTATGTGGGGCAACTGGTGGCGAGTAACTCTTAAGGTCTGGCTAGTAGCTTGGTACTTGAAATTTTGAGCCCTGGTCTAACGGATGGCTGAGAGGCCTTCCAGGCCACAGTTCCAAGTTTAACCAAGGACGCTGCATTATTGTCTAAATCTACAGGGCCCCAACGTGACTAGTCGAAGATTTGCTCATTCCATTCACTGGCCAGTTGAATACAGTACCCGGGTACACGAGATCATACACACCTTTCTGAGACATTACTTTCACGGGACTTACACTCCAGAACTGAAGGGGTTAAACTTTTCTTTTGCTGCCTGGTGTTTTTCCCGCATTACGAAATCCTGTCATTCATATACCGTATCTACATTATATATGCCGCTTTATTGGGATCAGTAAAGTATATAATCTATAAAATCCACAACAGTGCTGGTGTATATTTATTCCCTAGTGCGGTGAGACTAACCCGAGGTTAATTCAGCGGCTCCTTCGGGGGTGAGCGCTACATCATCTAGATAAATTATAACGTATATGTCAAGGATATCTCTGAAAATGTGTCAGGATCCAGGTTCCGGGGCAGCAGAGGTCAAGCCAATATGCAATGAATGGGATCTTACAAGGCAGTTTGTTTATATAAACAGATTTATTGAACAGGGAGAAATATATATATGATATATGCAGATTGCAGGTATAGGCAGAGAGTCCTGGGAAATGCAGAGGGTTCTGTATCTGTAGAACAGCGGGTTGATGATTCTGTAGGATAGCGGGTTAAGGATTCTGCAGGATGCAGGGCAGCGGGTTGATGATTCAGGAACTGTGATAGAAGGTCTTTAACAGGAACTGAGGTAGAAGGTCTTTGACAGGAACTGTAGCAGAAGGTCTTTAAACAGGGTTGCAGCAGAAGGTCTTTAAACAGGTCTGCAGTAGAAGGTCTTTAAACAGGAACTGTGGTATAAGGTCTCCAACAGGAACTGTGGTATAAGGTCTCCAACAGGAACTGTGGTATAAGGTCTCCAACAGGAACTGTGGTATAAGGTCTCCAACAGGAACTGTGGTATAAGGTCTCCAACAGGAACTGTGGTATAAGGTCTTTAATAAGAACTGTGGTATAAGGTCCTTACCAGGAACTGTGGTATAAGGTCCTTACCAGGAACTGTGGTATAAGGTCTTCTTTGGGAGACAAGGTCCAACGGTAATGAAACAGGTATTCAGGTGGTCTGGACAATACAGGTTTGCTCCTTCCAGCTTGGAGATTCCAAGGTAATGAAAAAGCATTGAGCTTCAGGTGTGGCTGGGTTTTAAGCATGGAGCATTAAGGTGATTAAAGCAACACCTGAGCACTGCACAGGCAGAGGAGAGTATTGCGAATACTAGTGAATGTCCCATCACTACGAGCCGGCGCTGGATATAGACTTTTTATTACGCCGGCGGCGACGCTCCTTACATATGCCCCTCCGCAAGGGCACACTCAGGGTGCCCACAATGTCCTCAGGTATCTCTGAATTGGTATCGGCGGAAATAGACTCAGGGAGATCTTCTGATTCTGAAGAAATGCAAGACGTTATAACAGTGTCCAATAGAGGGGGTTTCTTTGGCTTAAGGTTCTTCGTACTGAGGATAGGATCGTTGACTTTGATTATTCCAGGCCCCGGTTTAGGACAAACTATTCCGTATGACTGAATAGCCGGGAAGATGATTGGTGAAGGTTCAGTATTCTTGATAGGATCAAATAAGGGAGGTAATACATGGTTCGTAATATACTGTGGTCGATTCTGCAAGGACATGAGAAACTCTTGTTGCTTGTTCACAGCTTGAACAATATTATTGACTTGGTCAGCGAGTGTCTTTATGGCAGATACAATAACAGGTATTGTGTTAGGCTCATTGGATTCTTTTGCAAGTTTTGTTTCAACAACAGCAGTCATCCCAGGTAAGTATTGGGTGGCAGAAGGCTCATCATGAACTGTAGGCTCACCAGACGATTCGATCCCAGAAGACGTCGTCTCAATAGACTGGGTTTCAGTGACAGGTAGATCCTTGGCACCATGGAGGAATATTGCGACAGCAGGTACAACAACTGGTGACTCGGCAACAGCAGGCACTTTGGCAATGGGTGATGGTACCTCAGTAACTGGAACTTTGGCAGCAGGCGCTTTGGCATGAACTGAAGCCTCATCTCTTGATAACGTGGTAGCGAGCACCTCAGCGTGAGCCAAGGTGTTGGCGACAGACGGTTGGTTACATGGTGAAGCTTCAGCAGCGGGCACTGCGGCTTGTGTTGAGATTTCCAGACACGATTCTGTTTGCACAATAAAGGCCTTAGTATTTATTGGCTCAACCTCCGGGGTTTTCTTGGAGGGAACCAGGTGACAGGTACCAGAATCTGTAGCTTGAGGACCTTGAGAAGGTTGGGTGGCCATAGACACTGGTGCTGTACCGTAGATAGACGAGGGGGGTGTACCTTCTGTGTCTAGACATCCTTCAGACGAGGAACAGTCACAAGGTAAACAATCTCGTGGAGCTCTGTGAGGGGCGACTGTGGCGGACCCAATGAAGTCAGGACGCCGCCCAGGACCACCACTGGGATGCCGTGCTGTTTGTATAGGTATCTCAATTGAATCATCGCTATCCAAACCTTCAGAACTGTAGCTAAACATGGGGAACTGTGAGAGACATCGGTCTGTACTATGATGGCTGGGAGTGATTGGAACAGCAGTTGTAGTGGCATCCACTCTTTCAGACCGATACACACCTTTCAAGGCTGATTCAAATATATTCAAGTCCTTTTTGCGAACTACTGTCCCATTGGAGGCAATTGTACAGTCAATAGGTATGGGTTTTGTAGCAACACTGATTTGTGTAGGGGACGCCTTAGTAATCAGAGGTCGCTGTCTGAGATGAATGGGTACAAAAGTGCCGGCAGCAAATACAGGTGAAGTATCCATAGGAACATCATATGAGCTGGGTACCGATGGTTCATAATCCATGTTTTCATATTCTATAGATGTGGGTGGAGGAGTCAGCGGTCTGATGGGCCTTGGTGGGGATTCAGGTGGAATTACAGGATGCGGAGTTGTAGTAACAGGTTCTCTGTAATACGGATTAGGCACAGGTTTAGGCAATGGGGTGGATGTCCTGGTAATTGATTTGGTCACAGGATTCTTTGGTGCAGGTACGAAGGTCTTGGATTTTGGGGTCTGCTTTGGGGGTCTTATTGGGCAAAGCGGTATCCAGTGCCCCCTAGAACCACAGTAGATACAGACCCCCGCCGCTTGCCTCCTGGCACGCTCTGCCGGAGTTAGAGGACCACGATGTATCTTGGTAATGTTTTCTTTTGTAGTAGGGTCATATAATCCTTGGAGCTGCATTTGTAGGAATCCAATCAGTTGGTTGAGGAATTCATGGAGGGCCTTTTGGATTAACCCCGTGAGAACGGTGAGAGTTTCATTCATTGCTGGCTCGTTTGTATTTGGCTTTTTCATTCTGTCAGGATCCAGGTTCCGGGGCAGCAGAGGTCAAGCCAATATGCAATGAATGGGATCTTACAAGGCAGTTTGTTTATATAAACAGATTTATTGAACAGGGAGAAATATATATATGATATATGCAGATTGCAGGTATAGGCAGAGAGTCCTGGGAAATGCAGAGGGTTCTGTATCTGTAGAACAGCGGGTTGATGATTCTGTAGGATAGCGGGTTAAGGATTCTGCAGGATGCAGGGCAGCGGGTTGATGATTCAGGAACTGTGATAGAAGGTCTTTAACAGGAACTGAGGTAGAAGGTCTTTGACAGGAACTGTAGCAGAAGGTCTTTAAACAGGTCTGCAGCAGAAGGTCTTTAAACAGGTCTGCAGTAGAAGGTCTTTAAACAGGTCTGCAGTAGAAGGTCTTTAAACAGGGTTGCAGTAGAAGGTCTTTAAACAGGTCTGCAGCAGAAGGTCTTTAAACAGGGTTGCAGCAGAAGGTCTTTAAACAGGTCTGCAGTAGAAGGTCTTTAAACAGGAACTGTGGTATAAGGTCTCCAACAGGAACTGTGGTATAAGGTCTTTAATAAGAACTGTGGTATAAGGTCCTTACCAGGAACTGTGGTATAAGGTCTTCTTTGGGAGACAAGGTCCAACGGTAAAGAAACAGGTATTCAGGTGGTCTGGACAATACAGGTTTGCTCCTTCCAGCTTGGAGATTCCAAGGTAATGAAAAAGCATTGAGCTTCAGGTGTGGCTGGGTTTTAAGCATGGAGCATTAAGGTGATTAAAGCAACACCTGAGCACTGCACAGGCAGAGGAGAGTATTGCGAATACTAGTGAATGTCCCATCACTACGAGCCGGCGCTGGATATAGACTTTTTATTACGCCGGCGGCGACGCTCCTTACAAAATGTCATTCAGGAATCTTTGGAACATTGCTGGAGCATAACAGAGGCCATATGGCATTACAAGATATTGATAATGACCGTAACGGGAATGAAATGCAGTTTTCCATTCATGTCCATGTTTTATTCGTACCAAATTATACGCTCCTCTAAGGTCCAGCTTGGTGAAGAATTTGGCTTTGCGTAACCTATCCATCAATTCAGTAATTAGCGGAAGGGGGTACTTGTTTTTTATGGTCACTTTGTTAAGAGCCCTGTAGTCTATGCAAGGTCGTAATCCTCTGTCTTTTTTACCAACAAAGAAGATCGGAGCTCCGGCTGGAGACTTGGAGGGTTTAATAAATCCTTTGTTTAAATTGTCGTCGATATATTCCTTCAGAACAAGTAATTCGGGTTAAGACAAAGGGTATATTCTACCGAAAGGTATAGGAGAACCAGGATACAAATCAATGGGACAGTCATACTGTCTATGAGGGGGGTAGGTGTCACATTTGTGGCCTAGCCCTGAGTGCAGGAGGGTTGGGAGTGAGCCTAATTTGCAGTGAGAGATTCACAAGACAGGTTACAGGGTTAACCAGATACGGTTTATTCCATTAATAAAGAGATGACAAGACTTGAACCGAACTAAAAGCACAGACAGAATATAAACAAACCAGAACTAAGCACTACGGTACACAAGCTATATATATATATATAATCCTAGACAAGAGCAGGAGGAAGAACATGGAAAGGCATGAGTAACAGAATGTCTGGGAGTAGTAGGAGTGGGGAGAAGTGGTGGACGAGATAGTTTTATTATTGTTTAAATCTCGTGTAAATTTCTTATTTGAATAAACTCTCTGACAATGTCCATCTGATTGACCTCAACACCCACTCTCTCTTTGACCCTCTGCAATCTGGCTTTCACTCACTGCATTCGACAGAAACAGCTTTTGCGAAACTGACCAATGACCCTGTAACTGCTAACGCTAATGGGTGCTACTCACTGCTGATCCTTCTTGACCTCTCTGCCACCTTTGATACAGTGGACCACTCACTCCTCCAAGTTCTTACTAATATAGGCTTTCAAGGTGCTGTTCTTTCATGGTTCGCTTTGTGCTAACGAACGCTTAGTGTCTCATTTTCTGGAAGTACCTCCTCCCGGCAGCCTGTCTCTGTTGGGGTGCCCCAAGGATCAGTACTAGGCCCTCTTTTTTTAATATATACGGCCTCTCTAGGCAATCTGATCAGCTCCTTTGGATTCCAGCACCACCTATACGCTGAGACACTCAAATACATCTCTCCTCCCCTGATGTCCTGCCTGCTTTTCTGGATCGAGTCACTGACTGTCTCTCTGCCGACTCGACTTGGATGTCTTCCTGTTTCCTTAAACTCAATCTCGTTCCTCCCACCAAGAAAAACCCAATAACACCTATCTCTCTACGAGTCTGTGAACGCTCATTAGCTCGACGCCTCAAGCTCGCTGCCGCGGTGTCACTTTCGATTCTGACCTAATGTTCTCTCCCCACATCCAGACAGCGACCAAATCCTGTTACTTTCAACTCGAACATCATCCGCGTCCGCCCCTTTCTGACTCGAGATACTGCGAAGGTGCTGGTTAATGCTCTTATCATTTCGGGAGCTTGATTACTGCAACTCGCTCCTTATTGGCCCCAACTCCCATATTGCCCCTTTGCAATCTGTAATGAATGCAGGGACAGGGTTTATTTTCCTCATCAGACGCATCTCGTGTACCCCTCCCCCCTCTGCCGGTCACTTTGGATTAATTTCCCCTAATTCATAGCAATGCCCCCCATTACCCATAATTACTAACCCCTGAATCAGAACAATACCCCGTCCACATTAGATTAAAAAAACAGACTATTTACACCCACAAACACAGAAATAAAGAGACGCTGTGAGAATATTTACACCCACAAACACAGAAATAGACGCTGTGAGATTATAATGCAGCATTTTATATTATAACGCAGCCCTCTATATTATATCACAGCCCCCTATATTATAACGCAGCCCTATATATTATAACGCAGCCTCTATATTATAGCGTATCCCCCTATGACATTGCAGCTTCCTATATTATAACGCAGCCCTCTATATTATAACGCAGCCCTCTATATTATAACGCAGCCCTCTATATTCTAATGCAGAAACCTATGTTATAACGCAGCCCCTATATTATAACGCAGCCCTCTATATTATAACGCAGCCTTTATATTATAACGCAGCCTCTATATTATAACGCAGCCCTCTATATTATAACGCAGCCCTCTATATTATAACACAGCCTCTATATTATAACGCAGCCTCTATATAATAACGCAGCCTCTATATTATAACGCAGCCCCCTATATTATAACGCAGCCCTCTATATTATAACGCAGCTCTCTATATTATAACGCAGCCTTCTATATTATAACGCAGCCTCTATATTATAACGCAGCCTTCTATATTATAACGTAGCCCTCTATATTATAACACAGCCTCTATATTATAACGCAGCCTCTATATTATAACGCAGCCTTCTATACATAGGTGTCTCTACAGGGGGGCAATTGCCCCCCCCCCTAGGTTATTCCTTGCCCCCCCACCAAAAATCAGCATCCAGGTTCCCACACTTTTTCAGATTGCAATATCTCAGTCCCTGTGCATCATGTATGAAGGATCTAGGTGTCATTCGAAAGGGCAGATTCATTCTGGCCTTTCCAATGATACCCAACATGACCATATTCAGAGTAAAACAAAAGTCATAAAACACTAAATAAAAACGTGTTTGTAAACGTATACATTTTCACAGGGTTGAAATGGCTCACCAGTGAAGTGGTTAATGTTCAGACTAGACAGTACATTGTGTATTACGTTCGCTTTTGCCTTGGTTTAGTTGTATATTAAAGGGACACTCTACTCAAAAAATCACCCCCCGTTTTTTTATCCTAACCTATCCCTATTCCCTTAATAAATCTTTAGATTTTTTTTTTTTTTTTGTAACTGTAATACTTACCCTAAAATCCTCTTGTTTCCAGCGGCGTTTTTTTTTTTTATACTCACCTCCCTCCTCTTCCGCTCCCGTCCTTCTTGCTGCGTCTTGGCTTCTGGTTTACGTGAGAAGCGCGCATGCGCGCCTCTCACATAAGCCAGCCAATCGGCAGGCTTCCTCCCGGCTCCCTCTGAGGATTAGTGTTGTGCGCAAGAGGATGCGCGCAACACTAACCCTCAGAGGGAGCCGCCAGCTTCTGCGGTGAGTAGGAGACGTCATCGCACTGAAAGCGCAATGACGTCTCCTACTCGGCAAAAGTCGGCAGAAGCGGGAAATATGATTCCCGCTCTGCTGACAGACAGCTGGGAGGGCGGAGTAAAGTCCTCTGCCTCTCTCAGCTGTTTTCAGCTTTTTGAGCTGAACCGCTGAGCGGAGGGAGGGGAGACAGAGGGCAGGATACTCCGGGCATCATGACCACCTAAAATAGCTTAGGTGGTCATGTTGCCTAGAGTGTCCCTTTAAGGGTTAATGGGTAGGTGTCATCCCTCAAAGTATACGTTTTATTTTTTCCTTGATTAATGGCATTTTAGGGGTTATTATGGAAGTTAGAACCTAAAGGGTCTAATGATCTTTCGATCCTCTGCTTTTCGTCACATTTCAGGGAATTCATTTTGCCAAAAATATGGTGAATTCCCTCTTTAGAGAATGGTCACTGTAATTCGCAAAAATTGGAGTCGTTTAAGCCGTTATCGGACATTCAGTGGAAACGGCCAAATAAAATATTTAATTTAGGTATCAGGTTAGTACAATAAAAAGGTATCATTGCATCACATTACTCTGGGGTTTTGGAAGGAACCTTATTTATATATACCTATTTAGGGCACTATTACCTGGTGTGAACTAACCCTTGCGTCAGCGTGGTTTTGCGTTAGCGCCAGGTTAATTCAGTCTAGCGCCTGACCAACAGATAGTTTGCCTCCTTCTAGAAACGGGAAAAATCACTATTAGCGGTTTGTAGCGCGAGCTTACTGTACTTTCCGCATCCTTTACTTAACATGGGGAGAGCTAGAGATCTCTAGCGCTTTTTGCAACTAACAGATCACTTGGTGCCAGATCTAATTTTTTTGAGGAGCGCTAATGCAACATTTTACCTACTGCTCAACCATGGTGCTAACGCCAAAAAAACAGATCCTCGCCCAAAATTAACAGGCAATTGAAAGGAATGCAGCACAGGTGTTCTCTTGGCTCCATCCACCATAGTAATGGATCTGGTCAACAATGTCGCTGCTGTTGCAGTAGGCTCGATTATATATGTATCCTTTATCCACGTATATCCTAATTCTAATATATTGGCTAATTTTAAACATTTTATGCTGGGGGTTATTCATAGTATGGAAGCGGTTGAGTATTGGGGTTAGGAGTCAGGACCAGGTTTAAAGGGACACATGGATAAGTCTTTCTTGCCCTGAAACATGTATTATTTATATGCTGCAGCAGGGAAGTTATTGTCACTCCTGTCACCTGGCCTTTCTTTTGGAGTTATTAAACGCCGTGCAATGATTCTACATGCTGTTGGGTGGCATTTATCATGCAAAGCACATCAGCCTTAATATACTGTATGTGTGCATATAAACATGGATGATACGGCCAGCTTGGAGGATTTTAATAAGGCAGGGGTGTGAGGGCTCTTCCCTGGATGTGTTCATACTTATTCAAGTTTGTGAGGGCAGGGGATAGGTATGGCCCGGTACTCTGACTGGAAAAAAAACTGTTCTATCCTGTACACAACCGCATTAGCGCTGGGTCTCAGCCCGGGTCTTGGCGTTTCCCTGGCGTGCGCCAAACCACCTTGTGTACACGGACTACTATGAACAAAGTGATTTGTTATTAGGTCGTCAGGTACTAAGTTTTAACAACTCGCGCTAAATTTTTCCTTTAGTGATGACGTTTTAGCTCACACCAGGTGATAGGGCCCTTAGTTTTTTTCAGTGGTATGATTTAGTGGTGAAAATTATTAGTGCCCCCCCAGTTTTGACTGTGGTATCTTATGTGCCCCCCCTACATATTGTTCCTAGAGTCGCCACTGCTTCTATATTATAACGTAGCCCTCTATATTATAACACAGCCTCTATATTATAACGCAGCCCTCTATATTGTAACGCAGCCCTCTATATTATAACGCAGCCTCTATATTATAACGCAGCCCTCTATATTATAACGCAGCCTCTATATTATTACGCAGCCCCCTATATTATAACGCAGCCCCCTATATTATAACGCACCCTCTATATTATAACGCAGCCCCCTATATTATAACGCAGCCTCTATATTATAATGCAGCCCTCTATATTATAACGCAGCCCTCTATATTATAACGCAGCCCCCTATATTATAACGCAGCCCCCTATAATGCAGTCCTCTATAGTCTAACGCAAGCCCCTTTAATTATAACGCAGCGCTCTATATTATAACGCAGCCTCTATATTATAACGCAGCCCCCTATATTATAACGCAGCCTCTATATTATAAGGCAGCCCTCTATATTACAACGCAGCCCTCTATATTATAACGCAGCCTGTATATTATAACGCAGCCTGTATATTATAACGCAGCCCCTATATTATAACGCAGCCCCCTATATTATAACGCAGCCTCTATATTATAACGCAGCCCCTTATATTATAACGCAGCCTCTATATTATAACGCAGCCCCTTATATTATAACGCAGGCCCTATATTATAACGCAGCCTCTATATTATAACGCAGCCTCTATATTATAACCCAGCCTCTATATTATAACGCAGCCCTCTATATTATAACGCAGCCTCTATATTATAACGCAGCCCTCTATATTAAAACGCAGCCCCTATATTATAACGCAGCCTCTATATTATAACGCAGCTTCTATATTATAACGCAGCCCTCTATATTATAACGCAGCCCTCTATATTACAACGCAGCCCTCTATATTACAACGCAGCCTGTATATTATAACGCAGCCTCTATATTATAACGCAGCCCCTATATTATAACGCAGCCCCTATATTATAACGCAGCCTCTATATTATAACGCAGCCCTCTATATTATAACGCAGCCTCTATATTATAACGCAGCCCCTTATATTATAACGCAGGCCCTATATTATAACGCAGCCTCTATATTATAACCCAGCCTCTATATTATAACGCAGCCCTCTATATTATAACGCAGCCTCTATATTATAACGCAGCCCTCTATATTATAACGCAGCCCTCTATATTATAACGCAGCCCCTATATTATAACGCAGCCCTCTATATTATAACGCAGCCTGTATATTATAACACAGCCTCTATATTATAACGCAGCCACTATATTATAACGCAGCCCCCTATATTATAACGCAGCCTCTATATTATAACGCAGCCCCTTATATTATAACGCAGCCTCTATATTATAACGCAGCCCCTTATATTATAACGCAGGCCCTATATTATAACGCAGCCTCTATATTATAACGCAGCCTCTATATTATAACCCAGCCTCTATATTATAACGCAGCCCTCTATATTATAACGCAGCCTCTATATTATAACGCAGCCCTCTATATTAAAACGCAGCCCCTATATTATAACGCAGCCCCCTATATTATAACGCAGCCTCTATATTATAACGCAGCTTCTATATTATAACGCAGCCCTCTATATTACAACGCAGCCCTCTATATTACAACGCAGCCCTCTATATTACAACGCAGCCTGTATATTATAACGCAGCCTCTATATTATAACGCAGCCCCTATATTATAACGCAGCCCCCTATATTATAACGCAGCCTCTATATTATAACGCAGCCCTCTATATTATAACGCAGCCCCTTATATTATAACGCAGGCCCTATATTATAACGCAGCCCTCTATATTATAACGCAGCCCTCTATATTATAACGCAGCCCCTATAACGCAGCCCTCTATATTATAACGCAGCCCCCTATATTATAACGCAGCCCCCTATATTATAACGCAGCCTCTATATTATAACGCAGCCCCTATATTATAACGCAGCCTCTATATTATAACCCAGCCTCTATATTATAACGCAGCCTCTATATTATAACGCAGCCCTATATATTATAACGCAGCCCTATATATTATAACGCAGCCCTCTATATTATAACGCAGCCCTCTATATTATAACGCAGCCCCTATATTATAACGCAGCCCCCTATATTATAACGCAGCCTCTATATTATAACGCAGCCTCTATATTATAACCCAGCCTCTATATTATAACGCAGCCTCCATATTATAACGCAGCCCTCTATATTATAACGCAGCCCTCTATATTATAACGCAGCCCTCTATATTATAACGCAGCCGTCTATATTATAACGCAGCCCCTATATTATAACACAGCCCCTATATTATAACGCAGCCTCTATATTATAACGCAGCCTCTATATTATAACGCAGCCCCTTTATTATAACGCAGCCTCTATATTATAACGCAGCCCTCTATATTATAACGCAGCCTCTATATTATAACGCAGCCTCTATATTATAACGCAGCCCTCTATATTATAACGCAGCCTCTATATTATAACGCAGCCTCTATATTATAACGCAGCCCTCTATATTATAACGCAGCCCTCTATATTATAACGCAGCCCTATATTATAACGCAGCCTCTATATTATAACGCAGCCCTATATATTATAACACAGCCTCTATATTATAACGCAGCCTCTATATTATAACGCAGCCCTCTATATTATAACTCAGCCTCTATATTATAACGCAGCCCCTATATTATAACGCAGCCCTCTATATTATAACGCAGCCTCTATATTATAACGTAGCCTCTATTATAATACACAGCCCTCTATATTATAACACAGCCTCTATATTATAACGCAGCCTCTATATTATAACGCAGCCTCTATATTATAACGCAGCCCTCTATATTATAACGCAGCCTCTATATTATAACGCAGCCTCTATATTATAACGCAGCCCTCTATATTATAACGCAGCCCTCTATATTATAACGCAGCCTCTATATTATAACGCAGCCCCTTATATTATAACGCAGGCCTATATTATAACGCAGCCTCTATATTATAACGCAGCCTCTATATTATAACCCAGCCTCTATATTATAACGCACCGCAGCCTCTATATTATAACGCAGCCCTATATATTATAACGCAGCCCTATATATTATAACGCAGCCCTCTATATTATAACGCAGCCCTCTATATTATAACGCAGCCCCTATATTATAACGCAGCCCCCTATATTATAACGCAGCCTCTATATTATAACGCAGCCTCTATATTATAACCCAGCCTCTATATTATAACGCAGCCTCCATATTATAACGCAGCCCTCTATATTATAACGCAGCCCTCTATATTATAACGCAGCCCTCTATATTATAACGCAGCCGTCTATATTATAACGCAGCCCCTATATTATAACACAGCCCCTATATTATAACGCAGCCTCTATATTATAACGCAGCCCTCTATATTATAACGCAGCCCCTTTATTATAACGCAGCCTCTATATTATAACGCAGCCCTCTATATTATAACGCAGCCTCTATATTATAACGCAGCCCTCTATATTATAACGCAGCCTCTATATTATAACGCAGCCTCTATATTATAACGCAGCCCTCTATATTATAACGCAGCCCTCTATATTATAACGCAGCCTCTATATTATAACGCAGCCTCTATATTATAACGCAGCCCTATATATTATAACACAGCCTCTATATTATAACGCAGCCTCTATATTATAACGCAGCCCTCTATATTATAACTCAGCCTCTATATTATAACGCAGCCCCTATATTATAACGCAGCCCTCTATATTATAACGCAGCCTCTATATTATAACGTAGCCTCTATATTATAACACAGCCCTCTATATTATAACGCAGCCTCTATATTATAACGCAGCCTCTATATTATAACGCAGCCTCTATATTATAACGCAGCCCCTATATTATAACGCAGCCTCTATATTATAACGCAGCCTCTATATTATAACGCAGCCCTCTATATTATAACGCAGCCCTCTATATTATAACGCAGCCTCTATATTATAACGCAGCCTCTATATTATAACGCAGCCCTCTATATTATAACGCAGCCCTCTATATTATAACGCAGCCCCTATATTATAACGCAGCCTCTATATTATAACGCAGCCCTCTATATTATAACGCAGCCGTCTATATTATAACGCAGCCTCTATATTATAACGCAGCCTCTATATTATAACGCAGCCCTCTATATTATAACGCAGCCGTCTATATTATAACGCAGCCTCTATATTATAACGCAGCCTCTATATTATAACGCAGCCTCTATATTATAACACAGCCCCTATATTATAACGCAGCCCTCTATATTATAACGCAGCCTCTATATTATAACGCAGCCCTCTATATTATAACGCAGCCGTCTATATTATAACGCAGCCTCTATATTATAACGCAGCCCTCTATATTATAACGCAGCCCTCTATATTATAACGCAGCCCTCTATATTATAACGCAGCCCTCTATATTATAACGCAGCCGTCTATATTATAACGCAGCCTCTATATTATAACGCAGCCTCCTATATTATAACGCAGCCTCTATATTATAACGCAGCCCCTATATTATAACACAGCCTCTATATTATAACGCAGCCTCTATATTATAACGCAGCCCTCTATATTATAACACAGCCTCTATATTATAACGCAGCCCTATATTATAACGCAGCCTCTATATTATAACGCAGCCTCTATATTATAACACAGCCTCTATATTATAACGCAGCCTCTATATTATAACGCAGCCTCTATATTATAACGCAGCCCTCTATATTATAACGCAGCCCTCTATATTATAACGCAGCCCCTATATTATAACACAGCCTCTATATTATAACGCAGCCTCTATATTATAACGCAGCCCTCTATATTATAACACAGCCTCTATATTATAACGCAGCCCTCTATATTATAACGCAGCCCCTATATTATAACGCAGCCTCTATATTATAACGCAGCCTCTATATTATAACGCAGCCCTCTATATTATAACACAGCCTCTATATTATAACGCAGCCTCTATATTATAACGCAGCCTCTATATTATAACGCAGCCTCTATATTATAACGCAGCCTCTATATTATAACGCAGCCTCTATATTATAACACAGCCTCTATATTATAACGCAGCCCTCTATATTATAACGCAGCCCTCTATATTATAACGCAGCCTCTATATTATAATGCAGCCTCTATATTATAACGCAGCCTCTATATTATAACGCAGCCCTATATATTATAACGCAGCCCCCTATATTATAACGCAGCCTCTATATTATAACGCAGCCCCCTATATTATAACGCAGCCTCTATATTATAACGCAGCCCCCTATATTATAACGCAGCCTCTATATTATAACGCAGCCCCCTATATTATAACGCAGCCCCTATATTATAACGCAGCCTCTATATTATCAGTTCCAGTCTGTCTGTCATGAGGAGGGGTGAGGGGTAAAGATCACAGGACACACATACAGCAATCACTGGACGGGGATTAGCACAGACACAGGGAGTGGGGGTTGGGAGGCACATTGCTGCTTTATACAGCCCCCTGCCACTGGGCTATACACATTCCTGTCAGCACTTCCGGTCAGGAGGAGACATTTTCACATGACGAAACTTGTCTCTGGTGTTTACTGCTCTACATGTTAGGCGGCCAACACACCGGAAATCAAGAAGACCACTTCCGGAGTCAGTGCTCATTACCTCAGATGATGGCGGCTGCAGGTCAGTGCTGCCTCTGTGTCTCCTCATAGAAAGTCTTTCTGGATATTTAGCTTTTATTCTTGCTGCTGGTGTTTTAACAGAATCCATAAAGATGGCGCCGGGAGACACACACAAACACTCACACACACCTGTGGATCCTGTGATTAGGGTGTTGCCACCTTTTCTCAAAGCCCAACACTCCGGGCACCGTGTGGCAAAATCCTCCCAGGTATCCGCTGTGTCACACAGACACTCACACCCCGAAACATATACACCTCCTTCCCTTTCACATTTCAACCACATTCTGCTCATAAATCAACCCCTTTCATCCAAAATCTCCACACATTTACTGTACACACACACAGAGCAGAGAGAGAGGAGCGAGCAGAGAGAAAGGAGAGCGCGAGGAGAGAGCGCGAGGAGAGAAAGCGAGCAGAGAGAGGAGAGAGCGGGCAGAGAGTGAGGAGAGAGTGAGGAGAGAGTGAGTAGAGAGTGAGGAGAGAGCGGGCAGAGAGGAGAGAGCGGGCAGAGAGAGAGGAGAGAGCGGGCAGAGAGTGAGGAGAGAGTGAGTAGAGAGTGAGGAGAGAGCGGGCAGAGAGAGAGGAGAGAGCGGGCAGAGAGAGAGGAGAGAGCGGGCAGAGAGTGAGGAGAGAGTGAGTAGAGAGTGAGGAGAGAGCGGGCAGAGAGTGAGGAGAGAGCGGGCAGAGAGTAGAGAAAGGAGAGAGCGAGAGCGCGCAGAGAGAGGAGAGCGCGCGCAGAGAGAGGAAAGAGCAAGCAGAGAGGAGCGAGCAGGGAGGAGAGAACGAGCAGAGAGAAAGAGCTTTCAGAGAGAAAGAGAGCGAGCAGAGAGAAAGAGCTTTCAGAGAGAAAGAGAGCGAGCAGAGAGAAAGGAGAGAGCAGAGAGAAAGAGAGCGAGCAGAGAGAAAGAGAGCGAGCAGAGAGAAAGCGAGCGAGCAGAGAGAAAGGAGAGAGCGAGCAGAGAGAAAGAGAGCGCCCAGAGAGGGAGGAGCGAGCAGAGAGAGGAAGAGCGCGCAGAGAGAGGAAAGAGCAAGCAGAGAGGAGGGAGGAGAGAGAGCAGAGAGAAAGGAGCGAGCAGAGAGAAAGGAGAGAGAGAGGGAGCAGAGAGAAAGGAGAGAGCGAGCAGAGAGAAAGGAGAGAGCGAGCAGAGAGAAAGAGCGAGCAGAGAGAGGAAAGAGCAAGCAGAGAGGAGGGAGGAGAGATCGAGCAGAGAGAAAGGAGGAGAGAGCGAGCAGAGAGAAAGGAGCGAGCAGAGAGAGAGCGAGCAGAGAGAAAGGAGAGAGCGAGCAGAGAGAAAGGAGAGAGCGAGCAGAGAGAAAGGAGAGAGCGAGCAGAGAGAGAGCGAGCAGAGAAAGGAGGAGAGAGCGAGCAGAGAGAGTGAGGAGAGAGCGAGAGGAGAAAGGAGAGAGCGAGAGGAGAAAGGAGAGAGTGAGGAGAGAGCGAGAGGAGAAAGGAGAGAGTGAGGCGAGAGGAGAAAGGAGAGAGCGAGAGGAGAGAGCGAGCGGAGAAAAGAGCGAGAGGAGAGAGTGAGCGGAGAAAGAGCAAGAGGAGCGAGCGGAGAAAGGAGAGAGCGAGCGGAGAAAGGAGAGAGCGAGCAGAGAAAGAGTGAGAGGAGAGAGCGAGCAGAGAAAGTGAGGAGGGAGCGAGCAGAGAAAGTGAGGAGAGAGCGAGCAGAGAAAGTGAGGAGAGAGCGAGCAGAGAAAGGAGAGAGCGAGCAGAGAAAGGAGAGAGCGAGCAGAGAAAGGAGGAGAGAGCGAGCAGAGAAAGGAGGAGAGAGCGAGCAGAGAAAGGAGGAGAGAGCGAGCAGAGAGAGTGAGGAGAGAGCGAGAGGAGAAAGGAGAGAGAGTGAGGAGAGAGCGAGAGGAGAGAGAGAGCGAGAGGAGAGAGAGAGCGAGAGGAGAGAGCGAGAGGAGAGAGCGAGCGGAGAAAAGAGAGCGAGAGGAGAGAGTGAGCGGAGAAAGAGCAAGAGGAGAGGAGAAAGGAGAGCGCGAGCAGAGAAAGAGTGAGAGGAGAGAGCGAGCAGAGAAAGTGAGGAGGGAGCGAGCAGAGAAAGTGAGGAGAGAGCGAGCAGAGAAAGTGAGGAGAGAGCGAGCAGAGAAAGTGAGGAGAGAGCGAGCAGAGAAAGTGAGGAGAGAGCGAGCAGAGAAAGGAGAGAGCGAGCAGAGAAAGGAAGAGAGCGAGCAGAGAAAGGAAGAGAGCGAGCAGAGAAAGGAAGAGAGCCAGTAGAGAAAGAGCGCGAGTAGAGAAAGAGTGCGAGCAGAGAGTGAGAGAGCGAGCAGAGAAAGAGAGGAGAGAGCGAGCAGAGAAAGAGAGGAGAGAGCGAGCAGAGAAAGAGAGGAGAGAGTGAGCAGAGAAAGAGAGGAGAGAGCGAGCAGAGAAAGGAGAGAGCGAGAGCAGAGAGAGCAAGCGAGCAGAGAGGAGAGAGCAGAGCGCAAGAGAGAGCAGAGCGCAAGAGGAGAGCGAGCAGAGCGCGAGGAGAGAGCAAACAGGAAAGAATGAGCAGAGAGCGAGCAGAGCAAGAGGAGAGAGCGAGCAGAGAAAGAAAGAGTGGAGAGGAGAAAGGAAAGAGTGGAGAGCGAGCAGATCGCGAGAGGAGAGAGCGAGCAGATCGCGAGAGCGAGCAGATCGCGAGAGGAGAGAGCGAGCAGATCGCAACAGGAGAGGAGAGAGTGGAAAACGAGTAGAGAGAGTGGAGAGCGAGCAGAGAGAGTGGAGAGCGAGCAGAGAGTGGAGAGCGAGCAGAGAGCGGAGAGCAAGCAGAGAACGAGAGGTGAGCGCGAGCAGAGCGAGAGGTGAGCGCGAGCAGAGCGAGAGTGAGCGCGAGCAGAGCGAGAGTGGAGAGCGAGAGGAGAGAGCGAGCAGAGCTCAAGAGGAGAGAGCGAGCAGAGAAAGGAGAAAGAGTGGAGAGCAAGCAGAGCAAGAGGAGAGAGCGAGCAGAGCAGGAGGAGAGCGAGAGGAGAGAACGAGCAGAGAAAGAGATGAGAGAAAGAGCAAGGAGACAGCGAGCAGAGAAAGGAGAGAGTGAGCAGAGAGGAAGAAAGGGAGAGGAGACAGAAAGAGGGAGGGAGAGGAGACAGGGAGGGAGAGGAGACAGAAAGAGAGAGGCTGAGGAGACAGAAGGAGGGAGAGGAGACAGAGGGAGTGAGAGGAGACAGAAAGAGGGAGTGAGAGGAGACAGGGAGTGAGAGGAGACAGAGGGAGTGAGAGGAGACAGAAAAAGGGAGGGAGAGGAGACAGAAAAAGGGAGGGAGAGGAGACAGAAAAAGGGAGGGAGAGGAGACAGAAAAGGGAGGGAGAGGAGACAAAAAGAGGGAGTGAGAGGAGACAAAGAGGGAGGGAAAGGAGACAGAAAGAGGGAGGGAAAGGAGACAAAGAGGGAGTGAGAGGAGACAGAAAGAGGGAGTGAGAGGAGACAGAAAGAGGGAGTGAGAGGAGACAGAAAGAGGGAGGGAGAGGAGACAGAAAGAGGGAGGGAGAGGAGAAAAAGGGAGGGAGAGGAGACAAAAGAGGGAGGGAGAGGAGAAAAAGGGAGGGAGAGGAGACAAAGAGGGAGGGAGGGAGAGGAGACAGAAGGAGGGAGGGAGAGGAGACAGAAAGAGGGAGAGGGAGGAGACAGAGGGAGAGGAGACAGAAAGAGGGAGGGAGAGGAGACAGAAAGAGGGAGGGAGAGGAGACAGAAAGAGGGAGGGAGAGGAGACAGAAAGAGGGAGGGAGAGGAGACAGAAAGAGGGGGGAGAGGAGACAGAAAGAGGGAGGGAGAGGAGACAGAAAGAGGGAGGGAGAGGAGACAAAGAGAGGGAGAGGAGACAGAAAGAGGGAGAGGAGAAAGAGAGAGGGAGAGGAGACAGAAAGAGGGGGAGAGGAGACAGAAAGAGGGAGAGGAGAAAGAGAGAGGGAGAGGAGACAGAAAGAGGGGGGAGAGGAGACAGAAAGAGGGGGCAGTGAGAAGGGGGAGATGGCAGAGGGGGAATGGGGTGGAAGAGGAAGGGGGGGAATGTTTACATATTAAAAGGACACATTAATAAGGGGCTTTGAGCTCTGCATCTTATCATTTAAAAAGCAGCCATTCATGTGTAAACAGCTATTTGCTCACTTTACAAGCTCTATGCCTGTATAGCAAGAGAGGAGCTGCAGCTGGGATAGAGGGGGAGGGGAGAGACTCACTTTAACGCTGCACAGCCAGGTAGAAGAGGAGGGGGGGGACTGGCCCACATACATCTACACTCACCAGGTCCAGCAGAGCAGCAGCAGCTGGGGGCAGAGCTTCCATCTCTCTCGTTCGGGTGATTATTCAGTGGGCAGCACAATCCTCTCCTGCTGTGCGAGCAGAGCGAGAGGAGAGAGCGAGCCACTCGGTCCAGAGGATCGCGGCAAACACTTGGAAGGCAGACAGTCATGTGTCAGAGCCGAGTCATGTGTCCTGGTAGCAGGGAATCTGAAACCCGTACACATGACTCGAAACCCGGACAGTACGGGTCAAAACCGTACGGAACCCTATATGTGATACGCTCATACACGGCACACATTACTGTGAGTTTTATTGCTGTGGATTCTGTGATACGCTCATACACACCATGCATTGCTGTGAGTTTATTACTGTGGATTCTGTGATAGAATCATACACACAGCATATACAGTGGGTCTTTTGTTATCTTTATTTTTTTATTGTTGTGTGTGCCTGTATCAGTGATTGTGTGTTTGTGTGTGCAATTCCATTGCCACTTTGAGCTTTTTTACTGCTGCATCGTGGAATCGTGAGAGCAGTGAAGAGACACTCCTATCCAATAAGTGACAAGATTTACACCCCATGCAGTGACCTGTATACATCGGGTGCCGGACAAAATCCCTACAGCCAGCTTCCCTAATGCCAACATCCCGACAGCCAACTTCCAGACAGGACAACTGCCGGACATCCCAACTTCCCTACACGGCCAACTTCCAGACATTCAAAATCTCAGCGGGTAACCCTAATACTAACACCCTAACCCTAGGTTTAGGGGGGCTAGGTTTAGGGGGGGTTATGGCTAGGTTTAGGGGGGTTAGGGCTAGGTTTAGGGATAGGTTATGGGGGTTAGGGTTAGTGCTAGGTTATGGGGGGTTAGGGTTAGTGCTAGATTTAGGGGGGTTAGGGCTAGGTTTAGGGATAGGTTATGGGGGGTTAGGGTTAGTGCTAGGTTATGGGGGGTTAGGGTTAGTGCTAGATTTAGGGGGGTTAGGGCTAGGTTTAGGGAGTTAGGGCTAAATAGGGGAACATATGTTCTCAGTGAGAAGTTCAAAGGTTTCACAAAGGAATATTTAAACTAGGAGGGGGGGCAAAAGGGTAAAAAAACAATCTGCCCGATTGCCCCCCAAAACTAAATCTGAGGGTGCAAGCAACATGCGGGGTAAAAAATGACAAGCTCAGAGTCGTGTCTATAAATGCTCGCAGTTTAGTCAATAAAATCAATGAACTGGAGGCAATGATGGCAGCTGAAAAAGTATATTTAGTGGTGGTTACTGTAAGGATATAGAGTCACCCAGCACGCAGACAAAACCCAGGAAGGCAAGAAAAAACCCTAATCTGAGAAGCTGGTCCTTAGAATGGCCAGGTACTAATCTAAAATACATAGAAGTACAGATCAGGGACAGGAGAGATATCGTAGTAATAACAAGCCAGAGGTCGGTACACAAGATAAACATAAGCCAAGGGATAATCACAGAAAACACAGTCAAATAAACAAGCCAGAAGTCAAACCAGAAAACCAATATGCAGAAGCTAAAGACACGCGCTGAGGGCTAGAATAAACCACGTCAGGGCTCAGAGCACAGTCAGTGACTGATATTTAAAGGCCTAGATCCCTGACCAGGTGCGGCATTCAAAGTGGCCTGATTCAGAGACTGGCGCCCTCTCTGTTGGGAAGGCCGGACTGCAGGAGCACCAGCAGGCATGACAGTACCCCTCCTCCACGAGCGCCCTCCGGGCGCCGAGATCACGGGGCGGTGGATGAGAGCGGTGAAAGGCACGGACCAGACGGAGGGCATGGAGATCAGAAATCAGAACCCATGAGCGTTCCTCCGGGCCATACCCTCTCCAGTGCACCAAATATTGAAGACCACCACGGGAATGACGGGAATCAACAATGGACTGTACCTCAAATTCTTCTTGTCCCTGGACCAGTACAGGACGAGGTTGAGGAATGACAGTGGTGAACTGATTGCACAGAAGGGGCTTCAACAAGGAGGTGTGAAAGGTATTCGGTATACGGAGGGTACGAGGTAGGTCCAGCGCATAACTGACTTCGTTGATACGTCTTAGGACCTTGAATGGACCAATATACCGCTTAGCAAATTTCATCGATGGCACACGTAACTTAATGTTACGGGTAGACAACCAGACTCTCTGGCCTGGAACATAGGAAGGACCCATCCGCCTATGCCTATCTGCATAGGTCTTCTGTTGGACTGCAGCGTGACAGAGGTTGGAATGTACCAAAGTCCACACTATATGAAGAGACTGAACATAGGAGTCCAAGTCAGGAAGACCAGTGTCAGAACTAGGGGATGGCAAAAAGGTAGGCTGGAAACCATGGGCAACATAAAACGGGGAGTGACCAGACGAGGCATTCACATTACTGTTCAGAGCAAATTCAGCCCAAGGAAGTAAAGATACCCAATCATCCTGCCCTTGAGAAGAGAAGCTACGAATGTAGCACGTTCGGCAGCTCCATTGGACTGTGGGTGATAAACAGAAGAAAATGATACTTTAATGCCCAACTGTGAACAGAAATTTCGCCAAAATCTAGAAATGAACTGGGGACCTCAATCAGAGACAATTTCATGAGGCAAACCATGCAATCTGAATACCTCTTTGGCAAATATGTTGGCTAGACCTTAAGATGTTGGCAATTTCTTGAGAGGAACCAGATGAACCATGTTAGTAAAGCGATCAACAATGGTCAAAATCACTGTATGCCCTTCAGAAGGTGGCAAATCTACTATGAAATCCATAGAAATATGTGACCACGGTTTGTCAGGGATGGCTAGTGGTTGCAATAGCCCTGCAGGACATTGAGTAGAGGCTTTGGATTGTGCACATACCACACATGCCTGTACATATTCCCTCACATCCTTGGCAATGTCTGGCCACCAGTACATCGGTGTAAGGGCTGACAATGTCCTTTTTACACCAGGATGACCGGCTGGCCTGGAGGCATGATAACATGAGAGTAGTTCCTTTCTTTCTGCATCAGGAACAAACAACTTGTCAGAAGGAGTCTCAGGGGGAGCTGTGCTTTGCATAGCTTGGATACGAGTAAGGAGTGTAGAAGTAAGGGTGAGATGAGTAGCTGCCACTACTCTCTCCAGAGGAACAATCGACTCAACTGGTCTATCTTGCTGTTCTGTGACCTCAAACTGCCTGAAAAGCAAGTCTGCCTTAGCATTTCTGTTACTGGGCCTATAGGTGATTATGTAATTGAAGTGAGTCAAAAACATAGACCACCGGGCTTGACGGGATGACAGTCTTTTTGCATCGGCAATAAATCATGTTTTTATGGTCAGTCAGAATCATAGTGGGAGTAGGAGCTCCTTCAAGTAGGTGTCTCCACTCCTTCAAAGCAGAAATGATAGCCAGGAGTTCTCGGTTACCGATATCATAGTTCCTTTCAGCACTAGATAATTTCTTGGAAAAGACGCCACAAGGCTCGAGTGGTTGGTCAGGGGATTCTCTTTGGGAGAGAACAGCTCCTACTCCTGTCTCCGAGGCATCAACCTCTAGGATGAAAGGCTTCCTTGGATCAGGGTGGACAAGTATAGGGGCCGTAGAAAAAGCCTCTTTAAGAGTCTCAAAGGCTTTAACGGCTTCAGGGGACCAAATACGGGTATTAGCTCCCTTCTTGGTCATATTGGTAATGGGTGCCAGTGTTGTGGAGAAATTGAGTATGAACCTGCAATAATAGTTGGCGAACCCTATGAATCTCTGAATAGCTTTTAGTCCTATAGGACATTGCCAGTCAGTAACAGCAGTAAGTTTAGCCGGGTCCATGGAAAATCCATCTTTGGAAATGACATAACCTAGAAATGCTAACTTAGGTTGGTCAAAGAGACACTTCTCCAATTTACAGTAATGGCCATTGTTCAACAACGTCTGAAGACCCTTTTTAACCTGCAAGTGGTGAGTAGCAAGATCAGGTGAGTAAATAAGTATATCATCCAAATACACGATGACACAGTCGTGTATAAAATCACGCAAAACATAATTTATAAAATCTTGGAACACAGCTGGAGCGTTACATAGCCCAAAGGGCATTACAAGGTACTCGTAGTGACCAGATCTGGTATTGAAAGCGGTTTTCCATTCATCACCATCTTTAATACGCACTAAGTTATACGCACTTCTTAGGTCAAGCTTGGAAAAGATCTGGGAACCTTTTAATCTGTCAAAGAGTTCAGCAATCAATGGAATGGGATAGGCATTTTTCACAGTTATTTTATTTAATCCCCTATAGTCTATGCAAGGTCTTAAATCCCCTTCTTTCTTAGAGACAAAAAAGAACCCAGCACCAGCAGGAGATGTAGATTTCCTTTTGAAGCCCTTAGCAAGGGAATCCTTTATGTACTCGTCCAATATGAGGTTCTCATGTTGAGACAGAGGATACACTCGTCCCTTGGGAGGAAAAGTGCCAGGAAGAAGATTAATAGCACAATCATAGGGTCTATGATCAGGTAAAGTCTCAGCCCCTCCTTTGTTGAAAACCTCCCTGACCTCCTCATACTGTATAGGAACCAATACAGATAAAGGAGCAGCAGTGGGTACATTTATGGTGTGCACACACTTGACAGGAGTCATGCATGAATCATAACAAGACTTGTTCCATGACAGAACAGTGTTTCTTCTCCAGTCTATGACTGGATTGTGTTTTTGTAACCAAGGATACCCCAAAACAACAGGACATGAAGGAGATGATAGGAGTTGGCATACCACAGTCTCTTTATGGAGAACTCCTACAGACATGGAAATAGGACTGGTCTCCTTAGAAATATATGGGTTGGAAAGGGGTCTGCCATCTATAGCATGAATAGCTATAGGTGGGTTTTTTCCACACGGAATCCCTTTCTCCAATGCAAAAGTGGTGTCCATAAAATTGTCCTCTGCCCCTGAATCAAGAAGTGCATCTACCTGAATAATGGAGGGACACCTCAATCATAATAGTAAAGTAACAACGCTTTTTATAGACAGAAGGAGACAATGTCATAACCTCTGATACCAGTCCCCTCTCCTCTGAGGGTTTAATCTCTCCAGACTGCATTGGTTGATGTACAGGGTTGTCAGATGCAGCAGGGTTAAACTCTGGAGACATACACGGCATTAACCTATTAGGTTGCACTTTTGTTTTACACAGGTCCCTGATTTGGTCTTCCATCTCCATACAGAAGGGAATTAGATCATTCAGATTCCTAGGAAGATCTCTTGCTGTAATGGCAAGGGTTAACGAGTCAGATAAACCTTCCAGAAAACAGGACACCAGAGTTTCATTATTCCAATTAACCTCAGCAGCAAGTGTCTGAAACTCAACAGCATATTCCAACACAGTTCTGTTTCCCTGATTTAACCTCATTAACCGTTTAATAGCAGAATTTGTTTTTCTGGAAGGGTTAAACACACTTTTTAAGGTGGTAACAAATTCCTCGTAGTTATTTATTATGGGATTTTTAGACTCCCATAATGCAGTAGCCCAGTCTAAGGCCTTGTCTCTGAGATGGTTAAAAAGAAAACACACTTTAGCTCTGTCAGTTGTACATATGAGGATTTAATTCAAAACATACATCAATTTGATTCAGAAATCCTCTGCATGCAGCAGCCTCACCACTGAAAGTAACAGAGGGCAACATTTGCACTGGAACAGTGGATTTAACCATAGAAGTGTCAGAATGGGTTATAGGAGCAGGTGAGGGAGACTGCACGCAATCTGTATTCTCCAAGAACGTTTCCAGCAACATTGCAAAATGATACATCTTGCCATCAGCCTCCCTTATATGGGAACAGCAAGCAGCAAACTGCTGGGCAATGTCTGCAGGGACCATGGCCCTGACGTAATGTAAGGATATAGAGTCACCCAGCACGCAGACAAAACCCAGAAAGGCAAGGAAAAACCCTAATCTGAGAAGCTGGTCCTTTGAATGGCCAGGTACTAATCTAAAATACATAGAAGTACAGATCAGGGACAGGAGAGATATCATAGTAATAACAAGCCAGAGGTCGGTACACCAGATAAACATAAGCCAAGGGATAATCACAGAAAACACAGTCAAATAAACAAGCCAGAAGTCAAACCAGAAAACCAATATGCAGAAGCTAAAGACACGCGCTGAGGGCTAGAATAAACCACGTCAGGGCTCAGAGCACAGTCAGTGACTGATATTTAAAGGCCTAGATCCCTGACCAGGTGCGGCATTCAAAGTGGCCTGATTCAGAGACTGGCGCCCTCTCTGTTGGGAAGGCCGCACTGCAGGATCACCAGCAGGCATGACAGTTACTGAGACATGGTTCAGTGAGAAAATTAACTGGGACATAACAATACCGGGGTACTCTTTATATAGAAAAGACAGAGAAGGTAGGAAAGGAGGAGGAGTGGCCCTGTATGTGAAAAACAACATAAAAACGAACCAAATAAAAGTGAGCGAAGTAAACATAGTGAGTTTGGGTTACGCTAACATTTGGTAATCATACAGTAGCTCGTGTAGGTGTGATCTATAGACCCCCTGGACAAGTAGAAGAGCTAGATAATCTGCTGTTTGAGGAAATAGCCAAAATGACAATGAAGGGGGAAGTTATTATCATGGGGGACTTTAATCTTCCTGACGTGAACTGGAAAACCAAAATAGCTGGGTGCACCAGGAGTACAAATATTCTAAACTCCCTACTGGGATTATCTCTAACACAAGTAGTTGAGGAGCCGACCCGTAAAGAGGCCATATTGGATTTAATACTCACAAATGGAGGTTTGGTATCGGACGTTGTTGTAGGTGAAAATTTGGGATCTAGTGATCACCAGTCAGGGTGGTTTAATATAAGAACAGGGATGGAGCCGCACCACACAAAAACAAAAGTTTTAGACTTTCAAAAAACCGATTTTTCTAAAATGAGATTTGTGTGAATGAGTCATTATCCGACTGAGGAGTTTAAAGGGAGTCCAGGAGAAATGGGATTATTTAAAGGAGGCATTATTGAAGGCCACAGGCAATTGCATTCGGGTTGTTAGCAAAAACAAAAAAGGGAAGAAACCACTGTGGTACTCTACAAAGTGGCCAAAATAGTGAAGAACAAAAAGATAGCATTCAATAATTATAAAACACCTCAGAGTGAAGAAGATAGGCAAACCTATAAGATTAGGCAGAAAGAGGCAAAGCAATTTATAAGAGCTTCCAAAGCACATGCAGAAGAGAAAATAGCTCAGTCAGTAAAAAAGGGGGACAAAACATTTTTTAGATACATAAACGAGAAAAGAAAAGTAAAACAAGGATTAGTTAGATTAAAACCAAAGGAAGGAAGGTATGTAGAAGAGAATAAAAGTCTTGCTGACTGCCTCAATTAATATTTTTGTTCAGTCTTTGCAGAAGAAAAGGAAGGAAAGGGACCTCAGTTAGGAGGAAAGACTAAGGAGACATTTACATATGAGTTTACAGAGGAGGTGGTTCTACAGCAGCTGTCTAAAGTAAAGACAAATAAGTCAAAGGGCCTGATGGGATCCACCCTAAATTATTAAAAGAGCTCAGTGGTGTAATAGCAAAACTGTTAACGGGAGTCGTCCCAGAAGCCTGGAAATTAGCAAATGTTGTGCCCATTTACAAGAAGGGTAGTAGGGAGGAATCAGTGAACTATAGGCCAGTTAGTTTTACGTCAGTAGTGGGGACATTAATGGAAACCATGTTAAAGGAAAGGATTGTTGAACATCTAAAAACACATAGATTACAGGATAAGAAACAACATTGGTTTTAACTCAGGGAGATCAAACTAATCTTATTGACTTTTTTGATTGGGTAACAAAAATAATAGACACAGGTGGTGCAGTAGACATTACTTATTTAGATTTCAGTAAGGCTTTTGATACTGTTCTGCATAGAAGGCTTATCAATAAATTGCAATCTTTGAGCTTGGATTCCAATATTGTTGAATGGATTAGGCAGTGTCTGAGTGACAGGCAACAGAGGGTTGTGGTAAATGGAGTTTATTTGGCGCAAGGTCTTGTTACCAGTGGGGTACCTCAGGGGTCAGTACTTGGACCCATTCTCTTTAATATTTTTATTAGTGATATCGCAGAAGGTATTAATGGTAAAGTATGTCTTTTAGCTGATGACACAAAGATTTGCAACAGGGTTGACGTTCCTGGAGGGATCAGCCAAATGACAAATGATTTAGGTAAACTAAAAAAAGGTGGGAGCTGTGGCAATTGAGTTTTAATGTGGATAAGTGCAAAATAATGCACCTGGGACGTAAAAACCCAAGGGCTGACTATAGAATATTTGAAACAGTCCTAACCTCAACATCTGAGGAAAGGGATTTAGGGGTTATTATTTCAGAGGATCTAATGGTAAGTAGTCAATGTAATAGAGCAGCAGGAAATGCTGGCAGAATGCTTGGTTGTGTAGGGAGAGCCTGTATTAGCAATAGGAAAAGGGAAGTGCTCATGCCACTGTACAGAGCACTGGTGAGACCTCACTTTGAGTACTGTGTGCAGTACTGGAGACCGTATCTCCAGAAGGATATAGACATCTTAGAGTTCAGAGAAGGGCTACTAAAATGGTGTACGGCTTGTAGGAGAAAAGTTACCAGGAAAGGCTTAATGATCTTAACATGTACAGCTTGGAAAAAAGACGAGACAGAGGAGATATGATAGAAACATTTAAATACGTAAAGGGAATCCACAAGGTAGAGGAAGGGAGTATATTTAAAAGGAAACAAAGCAGCAAAACAAGAGGACATAGTCTTAGATTAGAGGGGCAAAGGTTTAAAAGTAACATCAGGAAGCATTATTTTACTGAGAGGGTGGTGGATACATGGAACAACCTTCCAGTTGAAGTGGTAGAGGCCAAAATAGTGATTGAATTTAAGCAAGCCTGGGATAGGCATAAGGCTATCCTAAACAAAAGATAAACCAGGTAAAGTATCCATGTAATTGGGCAGACTAGATGGGCCGAAAGGTTCTTATCTGCTGACATTTTCTATGTTTCTATGTAGATATAGGGGGATTAGGGCTAGATTTAGGGGGGTCAGGGTTAGATTTTGGGGGTTAGGAGGTTAGGGCTAGGTTTAGGGTGTTAGGGCTAGATTTAGGGGGTTATGGATTTAGGGGGTTAGGGATAGATTTAGGGGGTTTGGTTTAGGGGGTTAGGGCTAGATTTAGTGGGTTAGGGCTATATTTAGGGGGTTGGGGTTAGGGCTAGGTTTAGGGGGGTTAGGGAGTAGGGTTCGGGTTTGCCACTGGGATTTTGTATGTCTGAAAGGTGGTCGTCAGGGAGTTCTCTGCGTAGGGAAGTTGGCCGTGTAGGGAAGTTGGCCGTCGGGATTTTGGCATTAGGGAACCTGGCTGTAGGGATTTCGACCCAACCCATATACATCACGTCTCCCCCACCCCTGTCAGCCCTCACCATCATCATGTCATGTGACCTTGTATACAATTGCTGATATTCAGTATATGTCTCCTAATGGTAAGTATACAGCTTTTGTCTCTCAATATAACTCCACATATTCCGTGTGTTACTGTGTAAGTGCATCAGTCTGTGTATGCTTCTGTATGTATGTATGTATATGTCTCTCTGTGTGGTTGGAAGTGTCAGTAAAAGGTATTTTTGTGTAGGATGTTGAAATCACATGTTTTCTATCTATATACACGTTCCGCTCGTGCGCCCCCACACGTTATATAACGCTCTGTAAAGGACAGATACAGCTTTTTAATGAATTGTTGTACACATATATCACTAGAGGTGTATTAATGTGTTATTGCTGAAACATCACAATATCTGCAGGAATTAATGTGTAAACTCCAGCCCCTTTATATACTTTAATGAGAAAATTTAAATATTTATAAAATATGAAGTGTGATCAAACAAAATTAACCCATTCAACACCACTGTGTTCCTGTAGAAGACCAGCTCTCTGTATAGGGATGGGGGTGGCTTGCATTAGTTTGTTTACTCTGGTCACTCTCATATCACTGGCTCTGCCTCTTTATATCAAGTGACAACACAAAGGAAATGTTTACACACATAAATCTGGTTCTGGGCCCGGCTAGCGCGGTGATAGGAAGATAGAGAACAACGTGTTCCAATAATCCCCTGAAATGTTGGCTGTGCCGTTGTTTCATTTGGGCATTCAATCCAAAATTAATTATTGAATTAATATGCGATAATTAAGGCCTTAAGTTGCAACAATAATATTTCTTCCTTTTCGGTATTATGGTCAAATATATGTAAGAAAAACACACAGAAAACGGTGCGATATGAATTGACAATTTACTTGGCAATTTATATTAAGTTTATAACATTTGTTTTACAGTAACAAATCAACAATACTAAACAATACAGAAAGGAAATTAAGTCATGCTTACTAGGCCCCAGCCTTTGGCTGGGGGGGGCTGAGAAAACTTCACATGGTCAGTATCTCCAGGTACCCACAGCTTAAGAGAGAGTTAACTGTTGGATTCAGACCCATTTTATTCCCAGTGGGAGTCACCAATAGGAAAACCTTTCTAAAGTAGGCTGGCTTAATGACATCACAGCTAGCCACACAGGACAAAAAGCCTCACACTGCCCCTAGTGTTCCTTCTTTGGTATGTAATATTAAAATATGATAATTTATGGCAGAAATCATTCATGATCACTACCGCCGTGTAATAGACGTGTTCCTGATTGAACGTCTCACGTGTTCATGTGATTTTCCCTCCAATAGATAAATCTGTATGGGGTGAATTTCACGCTGCGGTTTCTTTATGGGATATTGGATGTGAAAATGGAAGTGAAATTCTAAGCAATAATGTGGAAAAGGATCTGAACAAGACGAGAAAAGGACGAGCTGAATCTGCAACATACACAGAGCGAGAATCTCTGGCTTCTGAAGAAAGACACGTCCCAGAGAAAGAGATTTATCCAATCACAGAACCCCCAGAATATTCACCCCCTGATATTAAGGAGGAACCGGCCTCATGTGACGAAGGAAATCTCACACACAACGACATGTATGAACCCCCAGAACCTACACAGACTGAATATCCATCTGTTGTTATCAAGAAGGAATCACCCACATGGGAAGAAGGAAATCTCACAGACACATATAAAACAGAAGAACATACACAGACTGAATGCTCAGCTGATAATAATGGAGAATATGTAAAATCCAATCCAAACCCAGTGGAAATAAACCATAGCGAGTCCTTAATAGAATCCAGAAAGCCAGATCACAGTATATATTATACAGATCCCCTTACTCATAATTCCGTTTATAAAGGACATTCAGCGCCTTCTTCTGAAATGGGGAAAGTCTCATATTCTGAGTCTGACCTTGTGATACATGAAACAAAGTGCAAACAAGAAGAAACAAATTCTATTCCCGAATCATCCCTTATGCACCAGGAACAACCATTTTACTGCCCTGAATGTGGGAAGTGTTTTACAGATAGCATTGCTTTTAATCAGCATCAGAGGATTCACACAGAAAAAACACAGTTTAATTGCCCTGAGTGTGGGAAATGTTTCTCTCGGGCCTATTATCTTGCAAAACATAAAATGATTCATACAGGAGAAAAAACATTTAAATGCATGGAGTGTGGGAAATGTTTTAATTGGTTGTTACACCTTGAAAAACATAAAAGGATTCACACAAGAGTAAAATCGTTTAAATGCACTGATTGTGGGAAATGTTTTTTCAAGGCTTCATGCCTTGATGTACATAAAAGGATTCACACAGGAGAGAAACCATTTACATGCTTTGAGTGTTGGAAATGCTTTTCCCAGGCCTCAACTCTTAAAGCACATAAAAGAATTCACTCAGGAGAAAAAACATTTAAGTGCAGTGAATGTGGGAAATGTTTTACTGCTGCCTCATCGCTTCAAACACATCAATTGATTCATACAGGCGAAAATCCTTTTAAATGCAAAGAATGTGGAAAATGTTTTACCTGTGCCATGTCTCTTCGAAAGCATGAAAAGCTTCATTCAGAAGACAAACCATTTATTTGCACTGAATGTGGGAAATGCTTCACTTGTGCTTCAAGTCTTGCAATGCATAAAAAAATTCACACTGGAGAAAAACCATTTAAATGCCCTGAATGTGGCAAATGTTTCTCTCGGGCCTATCATCTTGCAAAACATAAAATTAGTCACACAGGAGAAAAAAACTTTAGATGCAGTGAATGCGGAAAATGTTTTAGCCATCCTTCAAGTCTTGCAGTGCATAAAATGATCCACACAGAAGAAAAGCAATTAAAGCAATTAAAGCCATTTAATTGCCCTGAATGTGAGAAATGTTTCGCTTGGGCGTCTCATCTTGCAAAACATGTAATGGTTCACACAGGAGAAAAAAACTTTAAATGCGCCGAATGTGGGAAATGTTTTACCCAGGCCTCAAATCTTGCAGCACATAAGATGATCCACACAGGAGAAAAACCCTTTAAATGCCCTGAATGCGAGAAATGCTTCAGTCATGCCTCAGTTCTTGCAAGACATAAAATGATTCACACAGGAGAAAAACCCTTTAAATGCCCTGAATGTGGAAAATGCTTCAGTCAGGTTGCATTTCTTGCAAGACATAAACTGATTCATACAGGAGAAAAACCATTTCAGTGCTCTGAATGTGGGAATTCTTTCAGTCAGGCCTCGGCTCTTGCAAGACATAAAATGATTCACACAAAACAGTAAACGTTTAAATGCTTTTCTTTAGTGACTTTTTTTCCCTAGAACATTTGAATTCTCCAAGGTGAAAACCGTTTGTTTACCCCCTTCACTGCTGGGCCATTTCACCTCTGTGTGCTGAGCTAATTTTTACCAGTTTTGATCATCATGTTTAAACGCGATTTGAAGTCTCGTTTTATTATACATTCCAGACGGATCATATTTCCTTTTTTTTTCGGCTGATTCATGATATATGTAAACGTTGTTATGCCCAGCCAGAAAGCTATAACAAAAAATGTAAAAAAAGTGAATTTCCAATCATCTGCAGCGTGTAAAATTATTCTGTTTCACATTTTGTTCATCCGAGCCTTTGTGTTTATGTATCCTATGGGGTACTCTTGTTAAAATAAATTAGAAATGGGAAACCATTACTTTATTTTTCTGAGAAATTACGTGATTTTAGCCAAAACAAAATTAATTAATGCATTAATAACAAAAATAGTTTATTTAAAATTTATTTCACTTGTAACATGGTCATGTTTGGTATTATTGAAAACGCCATGATCTGGCCTTTCCAATGATACTAAATATGACCCTCTAGCTTCCACTGATCCAGCGATACGGTGGTCAAAAGGACCCATCTAACTGCTCAACCGACGTCATCACGCATGGCGACGCCGTCAGTGGGTGGGGAGGCCCCGGAGGCTTGGCTGACATTCAAAATGTAAGCTTTCTCTGGGAGAGGACTGCGATCCAGCATAATATCGTTATCCGGCACCTACAGGGTTAAAGACTGGCACAGTCTGCCCTTTTCTGCAGTCCCTGCTTTTTTTAAAAAAGCCGGGCAGGAAGATGTTAATCACGTCTATCCTCACATGTGTAACTCATTCCCTTCTGTGACAGAACAAGAGGTCTTTAAGTTATACGATCCTCTCATCCCACTACCTGCCCCTCGAGCCCGTCCTCTCGCATCTTACCAAAACACTTTCTGTTTCTCTTGTACCATCCTTGACCCACACCTTTAATCTGTCCTTAACCTCTGGGGTCTTTCCTGCTCCCCTCAAACATGCCACAGTAGTCCGGATCTGTACAAAGCCATCTCTGGATCCAACTGCTCCCTCCAACTACCGCCCTGTGTCCCTGCTTTCTCCAACTACCGCCCTGTGTCCCTGCTCTCTTTTGCATCCAAACCTTTTGAAAAGCTTGTGTATGTTGTCAGGTATTTTCATAGGAAAACAAAATGGATGCCTGTAGCCATTTTCTGTATACTCCTTTTAATCCATATTCTTTTTTCCAATACATTTTTTTTCTTGAATTACCTTTCCCCTACTTTTGAGAAGACTGGAGGTCATAAAGAGTTTAAATGAATATTAGGTAGACATGAAGACGCTATAGATAACGGCTAGACATGTCAAAGGCAAATTTATAGCTGTCTGCTTTATCGAGAAGTCTTTGAATAAAATATATTTTACTAGTTTCTAAAAATATACATCTATGCACAGATATATAAATTCACATATATATTATGTATCCAATATATAATTAGTAGCAAGATGCTTCAATATTTTGTAGTGTATATTGTATAACTATGTTGGTATATACTGAAGATTTAGAAATAAGTAGTTTAAAAGCAGAAATATTTCTATGTTAACTGATAAGGAAGTGAGGCTAGAAGAGCTGTATACTAAATTTAAATTGACAGACACAGACAAGAAGTCTGAGAGAAAGATTTATGTCAAATAAATAAGAAATAAATAAGTGTAATTTTATTGTTAAATCAACACTGCCAACTAGTGTTATATTATGAGTTGGCAGGTACCATTGAATATATAGGTACATATAGGTCTATGCTAATTAGAAGCACGTGATAAGTGATGTCAAACACCCTATATCTGTCTAACCACAGAGAGCATTGAGGCATTCATTCGATTTCATTTCTTCCTCTCATGCATTCTCATTCTTCCTTTCACTAACCATGTACAAGGAACATGCAGAAATGAGTCATGCTCAAGGAGAGACTCAAAGAAACCCATAACATCTTATAAACTTTTCTATAATATTCTCACACACTCTCAGTTTAACTCATTCAGGGTTATACAAAGAGATCCGACTTGCTTGAGAAAGGTAACCGAACGCTGAAAATCAGTGTTCGGTTACCTTTCTTGGCCATTCGGCTATCCAGAGAGCAGGCAATTCGCCAAATCCTGGCGATTTGCCTGCACATACAGTGCCTGTTCGGTGCCTGTTCGAGGGCAGTGAAACCCCCATGAAAAAGCACTGCTTCGGCTATTCAGAGAACACAAACCAGCAGTGAAAGGTTCCCGAAATGCCCTGCCATTCAGTGGTTTAATTCAGCAAATTTATTCAGGAGAATCCCATAGGCTTCAATGTTAAAAATATTCCCTTTTAATTCAATATCTAATAAACCGTTCATTATAAAATTATGCAGTGAAGAGCCTCTTTATTTATAGATTTTTTAGGATATTTTAAGCATTTTTCTGATTTTTTTTATTTTTTTAAATTTACTTATTTTTTCTGTAACAGCCCTTTTTATTATCATTCTCTGGACCTCATATGCAAATTTCAGACATTTTCGCTCAGTAGTTACTATGCAAACAGTGTTTCACTTTTCAAACATTCATACAAACTGTTTTCCTAATTTATTCACTTCACTCTGTCTGCGGTCTCTGCATTCTCCGGCGGCTTCACTGTGTGTGATCGGCAACTGCTCGGGTTTTTCCGTGGTTTTTGGTGGGTAATCCAGATGTTTTTGAGGGTTTTCGACGTGCATTCGCTGGGTTTTGCGGTTCGTTTTCGTCAGGTTTGCGGTAGCTTTTCCCTGAAATTCGGGGACCCTGTGGTGCTTGCTGAATACACTGCAGGGTCACCGAAATGGGATCGGCAAAAGGAACCGAATTGAAGAGAACGAAAAGTCACCAAACGTGCGGTGACTTTTCGAATCTCTTTGAATAACCCTGATCAGGCCTCAAAATTTCAAGTCCCAAGCTACTAGCCAGGTCTTAAGAGTTACTCGCCACTAGTTGCCCACCTAACCCCCATCAAGCCATGCCTCTGCATTCTCACTCGCCCTCATTATTATTATTATTATTATTATTTATTTATAAAGCGCCAGCATATTCCGCAGCGCTGTACAATAAGCACAGTACAGACAGGGTTACAATACATTGAACAACATTTGACAAACAGTACAGGAGGAGATGAGGGCCCTATTCCCGTAGGAACTCACAATCTGGGAGGGTTGGGGTTGGAAACAGGAGGAGAGGACTGTAATTTCCACTCGCCAAATGCGAGCAGGCGAGTGGAAATTTTGAGGCCTGACCCTGATTATATGATCTCCACTGATATCATTTCAATTATTGCTGCTTTAACTAAGAAGTTCGCAGAAAGGATTGAATCCAGATTGAACAAGTGAAGTATGAAAGCAATTGAAGTTGAACTAATGTAGATATTTATATATGTTGTATATTGCAATGAATATAGACTGAGATTTATCTCTGGTATTGATAGATCGGATCTTTGATAGAAGTGTCTGATAAAAGGATGTTAATTTATCCTAATTATTTGTTGCAATGTATACATATTTATATTGAAAATGGAAGAGCTATTATGACTGAATTATTAAGCAGGGATTTTATAGTTTACAATTTAAAAAGCATAAGATTAGAATCTTAATTCTTGTTATTAGGGGAGGATTCTCTAAATAAGTTTTTCTTACTTATTATTCTTGTTAAATAGCTTCATCTTTTTGTTGATCCAGGTAGCACAGAGATATATATATATACACACACACACACATATACAGGATACTAGCTTTGTTTTTAATATTTGTTTGTTGGGAAATACATGTTTTCTTTCCAGCAACGTTTATTAAGTTGTACTAACCATTTATGCTTAGTTACTAACTTGGTTGATAATACAAAAAGGATATAACAGAGGAAAAGGATTAATAAGTTAGATGTGAAAGGATTTAATATAAGAGAAAAAAAAGTTAATTACTAACTTGATCAAAGTAAATTGTACTAATTATAGGTGCGGAGTTACTAAAATGTTCTAATTAAAAGCTGAAAATCTATGTGCTGATGGTTGTTGTTTTTATAAATCCTTGATTCTTGTTGTGAGAATAAATCATTTTGCATACCTAATATATATATTTTTACCTAGTTTAGTTGTGGTGGTATTTTTAAACAAACGCACAAGTGAAAACAGACTCAGGAGACGTTTCTGAGAAATAGTTTTATTATTGTTTATATCTCGTGTAAATTTCTTATCTCAATAAACTCTCTGACAATGTCCGTCTGATGGACCTCAACACCCACTCTCTCTTTGACCCTCTGCAATCTGGCTTTCGCTCACTGCACTCGACAGAAACAGCTCTTGCGAAACTGACCAATGACCCTGTAACTGCTACAGGCTTTCAAGGTGCTGTTCTTTCATGGTTCGCTTTGTGCTAACGAACGCTTAGTGTCTAATTTTCTGGAAGTACCTCCTCCCGGCAGCCTGTCTCTGTTAGAGGGCCTAGTACTGATCCTTGGGGCACCCCTTTTTTAATATATACGGCCTCTCTAGGCAATGTGATCAGCTCCTTTGGATTCCAGCACCACCTATATGCTGAGACACTCAAATACATCTCTCCTACCCTAATGTCCTGCCTGCTTTTCTGGATCGAGTCACTGACTGTCTCTCTGCCGTCTCGACTTGGATGTCTTCCTGTTTCCTTAAACTCAATCTCGCCAAAACTGAAATTCTCGTTGTTCCTTCCTCCAAGAGAAACCCAATAACACCTATCTCTCTACGAGTCAATGAACGCTCATTAGCCCGACGCCTCAAGCTCGCTGCCGCGGTGTCACTTTTGATTCTGACCTAACGTTCTCTCCCCACATCCAGACAGCGACCAAATCCTGTTACTTTCAACTCGAACATCATCCGCGTCCGCCCCTTTCTGACTCGAGATACTGCGAAGGTGCTGGTTAATGCTCTTATCATTTCGGGAGCTTGATTACTGCAACCTTATTGGCCCCAACTCTAATATTGCCACTTTGCAATCTGTAATGAATGCAGGGCCAGGGTTTATTTTCCTCATCAGACGCATCTCGTGTACCCCTCCCCCTCTGCCGATCCCTTTGGATTTATTTCCCCTAATTCATAGCAATGCCCCCTATTACCCATAATTACTAACCCCTGAATCAGAACAATACCCCGTCCACATTAGTGTAACACCGACTATTTACACCCACAAACACAGAAATAAAGAGACGCTGTGAGAATATTTACACCCACAAACACAGAAAGAGACGCTGTGAGAATATTTACACCCACAAACACACAGAGACGCTGTGAGAATATTTACACCCACAAACACAGAAAGAGACGCTGTGAGAATATTTACACCCACAAACACAGAAATAAAGAGACGCTGTGAGAATATTTACACCCACAAACAGAAATAAAGAGACGCTGTGAGACTATTTACACCCCCAAACACAGAAAGAGACGCTGTGAGAATATTTACACCCATAAACAGAAATAAAGAGACGCTGTGAGAATATTTACACCCCCAAACACACAAAGAGACGCTGTGAGAATATTTACACCCACAAACACAGAAATAGAGACGCTGTGAGAATATTTACACCCACAAACACAAATAAAGAGACGCTGTGAGAATATTTACACCCACACACACAGAAAGAGACGCTGTGAGAATATTTACACCCACAAACATAGAAATAAAGAGACGCTGTAAGAATATTTACACCCACAGAGAAATAAAGAGACAATTAAACAAAGAACGAGGCACCAGGTACTCACAGGGCATAACCCAACCAATTAGAAAAACGAGACAATTTGCACGAAGTGCAACTAGAGTACCCAAAGTACGGTTAATTTATTGATAAACACTAATACAAATGTGATAAATGAAAAAACACACAATTGGTGGTCATGTGCGTGATGGGTGAAGCAAGGTGGCCCCAATGAATACGGTCAGGTTAGTAAGGCACAAATACAAGGCAGTGGAAAACTATACCTCGGCGGTTCAAGCCGCCTACTTAGCCAATCACTAAAGTATGAAAACAGGGATACCGAGCAACATGTCAACGACCCAACCACTAACCACACCAACCACAGGCAGTTAAAATCAAACAAAAAAAGGCATGGCTCGACGTGTTTCGCCCGTGCGGGCTTAGTCTGGAGCTCACTTGCCACTATTACTCACCCCAGTATAAATAGCTCAAAAAAGACGGAGGTAATGAGTCCAGCTGAGCCCCGGATCGACTCATAGTAATTACTACCGGGTATGTCAGCGGTCACGTGGGGACTGGGAGCCAGTAAGAGATCAACACCCATAGACGCGAGCATGACCAATCAGATGATTACTAAGGTCACATGGGACCAAAGGGCCAGGGCCAATGAGCAACCACTCGCATCCCCAGTGATCGGTTGGTAAGGACGCCAAAACAAAAATACCGATCCTAAATGCAGAAGGGTCCAAACGGTACCTCCAGGATGGAAAACAAGTATGTATGTTAATAAATCATAACCACCAATTAACAAATGATATAAAGCCGGTGGCAAAAGATAAAGGGAAGGATTAATCGACATTATAATACAACATACACTTAAATAAGGACTGCTCCACAAAACCCATATAGGCCCAATGAGACTGGGGATGAGAATAAAAATGATAAATGGATAAAAACGAATGACCTTAACCGAAAGATCTACACCGCAAACATATAATATATATATACATACATATGCCACAGTAATTATGAAGTTATTAATGATGGTTATAAAGTAATACATGGAATGAGAGGCCAAAGAGCCAAGCAACTGTAATGATAAATAATGATACCCATCTATATGAATGGGGTGAAAGTTAAGCCTTCATTAAGACCAAAAGGAGACCGGGTGTTAAGATGATAAATCCAGTAAGCTTCACGTTGGAGCAATTTGACATCAAGATTGCCCTTCCTAGGGCCAAGTTTAATCTGTTCAATGCCCAAAAACTTCATATTGTTAAATGAGCAAACACTACAAGCTTGGACATGTCTGGCAACGGGGGTATCCTTGTGAAGTCTAATGGATCTAATGTGTTCCAATATGCGGACCTTTAGAGGGCGAATGGTTTTTCCAATTTACTTTTTTCCACAAAAGGAACATGAGTTGATACACTACGCCAGCAGAGTTGCAGTTCAGAAATTGGCGAACCACAGAAGTCATGGAGTTGTCAAAGTTACAAAATTGCTTAAGAGTTGCGGGACACAAAAGGGCAAGCGGTATATCTCCCGCATTTGTACATCTCCTTAAGCCGGTTGGTTAACCACGAACTCGCCGGGCTATGGGAGGTTTTAAAATGGCTATGTACTAGCCTATCATGAAGATTAGTACACCTCCTTGCTGTAATAGAGGGCCGATTGGGTAAGGCCCCTTTAAGGTGCAAGTCCTGTGTCAGCAACGGCCAATATCTCTCACATATACGTTTGACCGCATGCCAACCACAATCAAAATTGGCAATCATTCTAATGGGTTCAGATTTTTTAATGTAGGGACCGTCTTGTAAAAGACCATGTCGATCCGAAAGTAAAGCCCGCTTGTACGCGGCTTTAAGAACCTGATTCGGGTAACCCTTCTCCTTAAATGCCAATCGAAGGGCCTGAGCTTTAATCTTAAATTCTGACATGGAGCTACAAGTGCGGTGTAGCCTCAAGTATTGACCAACGGGAATGCCCTTACGCAATGAATGGAGATGATGGCTAGACCACAACAGTAAATTGTTGGCAGAAGGTTTCCGAAACAGGGTGGTATTCAAATTCCCTGCAGCGTCCTTATGAATTGAGATGTCCAAGAAATTCAAGACATCACTTTGAATCTCATATGTGAACCTTAGATTCAGGTCATTGATATTTAAGCAGTCAACAAATCTTCTGAATTCGAGTGTAGTAGATGTCCATATGATGATGACATCATTGATATACCGTTGCCAACTGAAGATATGAGGTCTAAACGCGGCCATTGGGGGTCCATTAATAAGAGATTCCTCCCATAGGCCAAGGAATAGGTTGGCATATGACGGCACACAAGGGGAACCCATCGCTGCTCCAATAAGCTGGAGATAAAATTTCCCATCAAATATGAAGAAGTTATGGCGGAGTATAAACTCAAGAAGACGAACCCCGAAATTAGTATAGTCAACATGCGATTCACCCCTACGTGTAAGGTAGGTATCCACACATTTTAGGCCCAATTCATGCGGAATACAGCTATAAAGTGACTCGACATCGAGACTACATAGCAGTGAGTGTGGGGGTACTGTCAAATCTTCCAATTCTCTTAAAGTTTGTTTGGAGTCCCGAATGTAAGAGGGTAGTTCACGTACAATACCAGAGAGAACACGGTCGATGTATGTACAAGGACTCTGCAATAAACAATTCATGACCGCCAATTGTGTGTTTTTTCATTCATCACATTTGTTTTAGTGTTTATCAATAAGTTAACTGTACTTTGGGAACTCGAGAAATAAAGAGATGCTTTGAGAATATTTCTGTGTTTGTGGGTGTAAATATTCTCACAGCGTCTCTTTATTTCTGTGTTTGTGGGTGTAAATATTCTCACAGCGTCTCTTTATTTCTGTGTTTGTGGGTGTAAATATTCTCACAGCGTCTCTTTATTTCTGTGTTTGTGGGTGTAAATATTCTCACAGCGTCTCTTTATTTCTGTTTGTGGGTGTAAATATTCTCACAGCGTCTATTTCTGTTTGTGGGTGTAAATATTCTCACAGCGTCTATTTCTCTGTGGGTGTAAATATTCTCACAGCGTCTCTTTATTTCTGTGTTTGTGGGTGTAAATAGTCTCACAGCGTCTCTTTATTTCTGTGTTTGTGGGTGTAAATAAAGAGACGCTGTGAGAATATTTACACCCACAAACACAGAAATAAAGAGACGCTGTGAGAATATTTACACCCACAGAGAAATAGACGCTGTGAGAATATTTACACCCACAAACAGCAATAAAGAGACGCTGTGAGAATATTTACACCCACACAGAAATAGACGCTGAGAATATTTACACCCACACAGAAATAAAGAGACGCTGTGAGAATATTTACACCCACACAGAAATAAAGAGACGCTGTGAGAATATTTACACCCGCAGAGAAAGACACTGAGAATATTTACACCCACACAGAAATAAAGAGACGCTGTGAGAATATTTACACCCACAAACACAGAAATAAAGAGATGCTGTGAGAATATTTACACACCCAGAGAAATAGACGCTGAGAATATTTACACCCACACAGAAATAAAGAGACGCTGTGAGAATATTTACACCCACACAGAAATAAAGAGACGCTGTGAGAATATTTACACCCACACAGAAATAAAGAGACGCTGTGAGAATATTTACACCCACAAACACAGAAATAAAGAGATGCTGTGAGAATATTTACACCCACAGAGAAATAGACGCTGAGAATATTTACACCCACACAGAAATAAAGAGACGCTGTGAGAATATTTACACCCGCAAACACAGAAATAAAGAGACGCTGTGAGAATATTTACACCCACAAACACAGAAAAAGAGGACGCTGTGAGAATATTTACACCCACAGAGAAATAGACGCTGAGAATATTTACACCCACACAGAAATAAAGAGACGCTGTGAGAATATTTACACCCGCAAACACAGAAATAAAGAGACGCTCTGAGAATATTTACACCCACAAACACAGAAATAAAGAGACGCTGTGAGAATATTTACACCACAAACACAGAAATAAAGAGACGCTGTGAGAAATTTACACCCACACAGAAATAAAGAGACGCTGTGAGAATATTTACACCCACACAAGAAATAAAGAGACGCTGTGAGAATATTTACACCCACACAGAAATAGACGCTGTGAGAATATTTACACCCAAAACACAGAAATAAAGAGACGCTGTGAGAATATTTACACCCACAAACACAGAAATAAAGAGACGCTGTGCGAGAATATTTACACCCACAAACACAGAAATAAAGAGACGCTGTGAGAATATTTACAACCACAGAAATAAAGAGACGCTGTGAGAATATTACACCCACACACAGAAATAAAGAGACGCTGTGAGAATATTACACCCACAACATAAGAAATAAAAGAGCGCTGTGAGAATATTTACCACCACAGAGAAATAGACGCTGTTAGAATATTTACACCCACAAACACAGAAAGAGAACGTGAGAATATTTACACCCACAAACACAGAAAGAGACGTGAGAATATTTACACCAGAAACACAGAAATAAAGAGACGCTGTGAGAATATTTACACCCGGAAACACAGAAATAAAGAGACGCTGTGAGAATATTTACACCCGCAAACACAGAAAGAGACGTGAGAATATTTACACCCGGAAACACAGAAATAAAGAGACGTGAGAATATTTACACCCGGAAACACAGAAATAAAGAGACGCTGTGAGAATATTTACACCCACAAACATAGAAATAAAGAGACGCTGTGAGAATATTTACACCCACAGAGAAATAGACGCTGTTAGAATATTTACACCCACAAACAGAAAGAGACGTGAGAATATTTACACCCACAAACACAGAAAGAGACGTGAGAATATTTACACCCAGAAACACAGAAATAAAGAGACGCTGTGAGAATATTTACACCCGGAAACACAGAAATAAAGAGACGCTGTGAGAATATTTACACCCACAAACACAGAAATAAAGTGACGCTGTGAGAATATTTACACCCAGAAACACAGAAATAAAGTGACGCTGTGAGAATATTTACACTCAGAAACACAGAATAAAGAGACGCTGTGAGAATATTACACCACAAAAACACAGAAATAAAGAGACGCTGTGAGAATATTTACACCCACAAACACAGAATAAAGAGACGCTGTGAGAATATTTACACCCACAAACACAGAAATAAAGAGACGCTGTGAGGAATATTTACACCCACAAACACAGAAATAAAGAGACGCTGTGAGAATATTTACACCCAGAAACACAGAAATAAAGAGACGCTGTGAGAATATTTACACCCAAAACACAGAAATAAAGAGACGCTGTGAGAATATTTACACCCAGAAACACAGAAATAAAGAGACGCTGTGAGAATATTTACACCCACAAACACAGAAATAAAGAGACGCTGTGAGAATATTTACACCCGGAAACACAGAAATAAAGAGACGCTGTGAGAATATTTACACCCACAAACACAGAAATAAAGAGACACTGTGAGAATATTTACACCCACAAACACAGAAATAAAGAGACACTGTGAGAATATTTACACCCACAAACACAGAAATAAAGAGACACTGTGAGAATATTTACACCCACAAACACAGAAATAAAGAGACGCTGTGAGAATATTTACACCCACAAACACAGAAATAAAGAGACACTGAGAATATTTACACCCACAAACACAGAAATAAAGAGACGCTGTGAGAATATTTACACCCACAAACACAGAAATAAAGAGACGCTGTGAGAATATTTACACCCACAAACACAGAAATAAAGAGACGCTGTGAGAATATTTACACCCAGAAACACAGAAATAAAGAGACGCTGTGAGAATATTTACACCCAGAAACACAGAAATAAAGAGACGCTGTGAGAATATTTACACCCACAAACACAGAAATAAAGAGACGCTGTGAGAATATTTACACCCACACAGAAATAAAGAGACGCTGTGAGAATATTTACACCCACACAGAAATAGACGCTGTGAGGATATTTACACCCAGAAACACAGAAATAAAGAGACGCTGTGAGAATATTTACACCCACACAGAAATAAAGAGACGCTGTGAGAATATTTACACCCACACAGAAATAAAGAGACGCTGTGAGAATATTTACACCCACAATAACAAATAAAGAGACACTGAGAATATTTACACCCACAGAGAAATAAAGAGACGCTGTGAGAATATTTACACCCACATAGAAATAAAGAGACGCTGTGAGAATATTTACACCCACAAACACAGAAATAAAGAGACGCTGTGATAATATTTACACCCACAAACAGAAAGAGACGTGAGAATATTTACACCCACAAACACAGAAAAAAGAGCAATGAGAAATTTACCACCAGAAACACAGAAATAAAGAGACGCTGTGAGAATATTTACACACAAACAGAAAGAGACGCTGTGAGAATATTTACACCCACAAACACAGAAATAAAGTGACGCTGTGAGAATATTTACACACAGAAACACAGAAATAAAGAGACGCTGTGAGAATATTTACACCCGGAAACAGAAATAAAGAGACGCTGTGAAAATATTTACACCCACAAACACAGAAATAAAAAGAGACGCTGTGAGAATATTTACACCCACAAACACAGAAATAAAAAGAGACGCTGTGAGAATATTTACACCCACAAACACAGAAATAAAGAGACACTGTGAGAATATTTACACCCACAAACACAGAAATAAAGAGACACTGTGAGAATATTTACACCCACAAACACAGAAATAAAGAGACGCTGTGAGAATATTTACACCCGGAAACACAGAAATAAAGAGACGCTGTGAATATTTACACCCGGAAACACAGAAATAAAAGAGACGCGCTGTGAGAATATACACCACCAACAACACACAGAAATAAAGAGACGCTGTGAGAATATTTACACCCACAAACACAGAAATAAAGAGACGCTGTGAGAATATTTACCCCACAAACACAGAAATAAAAGAGACGCTGTGAGAATATTTACACCCAGAAACACAGAAATAAAGAACGCTGTGAGAATATTTACACCCACAAACACAGAAATAAAGAGACGCTGTGAGAATATTTACACCCACAAACACAGAAATAAAGAGACGCTGTGAGAATATTTACACCCACAAACACAGAAATAAAGAGACGCTGTGAGAATATTTACACCCACAAACACAGAAATAAAGACGCAGTGAGAATAACAAAACACCAAATAACGACGCTGTGAGAATATTTACACCCCACACAGAAATAAAGAGACGCTGTGAGAATATTTACACCCACAGAGAAATAGACGCTGTGAGGATATTTACACCCAGAAACACAGAAATAAAGAGACGCTGTGAGAATATTTACACCCACAAACATAGAAATAAAGAGACGCTGTGAGAATATTTACACCCACAGATAAAGAGACGCGTGAGAATATTTACACCCACAAACAGAAAGAAGACGTGTGAGAATATTTAACCCAGAAACACAGAAATAAAGAGACGCTGTGAGAATATTTACACCCACAAACACAGAAATAAACAGACGCTGTGAGAATATTTACACCCACAAACACAGAAATAAAAAGAGACGCTGTGAGAATATTTACACCCACAAACACAGAAATAAAGAGACACTGTGAGAATATTTACACCCACAAACACAGAAATAAAGAGACACTGTGAGAATATTATATTACACCACAAACACAGAAATAAAGAGACACCTCTGTGAAATATTTACACCCACAAACACAGAAATAAAAGAGACGCTGTGAGAATATTTACACCCACAAACACAGAAATAAAAGAGACGCTGTGAGAATATTTACACCAGAAACACAGAAATAAAGAGACGCTGTGAGAATATTTACACCCAGAAACAGAAATAAAGAGACGCTGTGAGAATATTTACACCGGAAACACAGAAATAAAGAGACGCTGTGAGAATATTTACACCCGGAACACAGAAATAAAGAGACGCTGTGAGAATATTTACACCCAGAAACACAGAAATAAAGAGACGCTGTGAGAATATTTACACCACAAACACAGAAATAAAGAGACGCTGTGAGAATATTTTACACCCACAAACACAGAAATAAAGAGACGCTGTGAGAATATTTACACACCACAACACAGAAATAAAGAGACGCTGTGAGAATATTTACACCCGGAAACACAGAAATAAAGAGACGCTGTGAGAATATTTACACCCGGAAACACAGAAATAAAGAGACGCGCTTGAGAATATATTACACCCCAAACACAGAAATAAAGAGACGCTATGAGAATATTTACACCCACAAACACAGAAATAAAGAGACGCCTGCGAATATTTACACCCAGAAACACAGAATAAAGAGACGCTGTGAGAATATTTACACCCAGAAACACAGAAATAAAGAGACGCTGTGCGAATATTTACACCCACAAACACAGAAATAAGAGACGCTGTGCGAATATTTACACCCACAAACACAGAAATAAAGAGACGCTGTGAGAATATTTACACCCACAAACACAGAAATAAAGAGACGATGTGAGAATATTTACACCCGGAAACACAGAAATAAAGAGACGATGTGAGAATATTTACACCCGGAAACACAGAAATAAAGAGACGATGTGAGAATATTTACACCCGGAAACACAGAAATAAAGAGACGCTGTGAGAATATTTACACCCACAGACACAGAAATAAAGAGACGCTGTGAGAATATTTACACCCAGAAACACAGTAATAAAGAGACACTGTGAGAATATTTACACCCACAAACACAGAAATAAAGAGACGCTGTGAGAATATTTACACCCGGAAACACAAAAATAAAGAGACGCTGTGAGAATATTTACACCCGGAAACACAAAAATAAAGAGACGCTGTGAGAATATTTACACCCGGAAACACAGAAATAAAGAGACGATGTGAGAATATTTACACCCGGAAACACAGAAATAAAGAGACGCTGTGAGAATATTTACACCCGGAAACATAGAAATAAAGAGACGCTGTGAGAATATTTACACCCACAAACACAGAAATAAAGAGACGCTGTGAGAATATTTACACCCACAAACACAGAAATAAAGAGACGCTGTGAGAATATTTACACCCACAAACACAGAAATAAAGAGACACTGTGAGAATATTTACACCCGGAAACACAGAAATAAAGAGACGCTGTGAGAATATTTACACCCACAAACACAGAAATAATGAGACGCTGTGAGAATATTTACACCCAGAAACACAGAAATAAAGAGAAGCTGTGAGAATATTTACACCCACAAACACAGAAATAAAGAGACACTGTGAGAATATTTACACCCACACAGAAATAAAGAGACGCTGTGAGAATATTTACACCCACACAGAAATAAAGAGACGCTGTGAGAATATTTACACCAGAAACAGGAATAAAGAGACGCTGTGAGAATATTTACACCCACACAGAAATAGAAGAGACGCTGTGAGAATATTTACACCCACAGAAATAAAGAGACGCTGTGAGAATATTACACCGGAAACACAGAAATAAGAGAACGCTGTGAGAATATTTACACCCGGAAACATAGAAATAAAGAGACGCTGTGAGAATATTTACACCCACAAACACAGAAATAAAAGACGACGCTTGAGAATATACACCCGGAAACACAGAAATAAAGAGACGCTGTGAAGAATATTAACACCCAGAAACACAGAAATAAAGAGACGCTGTGAGAATATTTACACCCACAAACACAGAAAATAAAGAGACGCTGTGAGAATATTTACACCCACAAAACACAGAAATAAAGAGACGCACTGTGAGAATATTTACACCGGAAACACAGAAATAAAGAGACACTGTGAGAATATTTACACCCGGAAACACAGAAATAAAGAGACGCTGTGAGAATATTTACACCCACAAACACAGAAATGAGACGCTGTGAGAATATTTACACCCAGAAACAGAAATAAAGAGACGATGTGAGAATATTTACACCCACAAACACAGAAATAAAGAGACACTGTGAGAATATTTACACCCACACAGAAATAAAGAGACGCTGTGAGAATATTTACACCCACACAGAAATAAAGAGACACTGTGAGAATATTTACACCCACACAGAAATAAAGAGACACTGTGAGAATATTTACACCCACACAGAAATAAAGAGACACTGTGAGAATATTTACACCCACAGAAATAAAGAGACGCTGTGAGAATATTTATACCCACAAACACAGAAATAAAGAGACGCTGTGAGAATATTTACACCCACAAACACAGAAATAAAGAGACACTGTGAGAATATTTACACCCACAGAAATAAAGAGACGCTGTGAGAATATTATACCCACAAACACAGAAATAAAGAGACGCTGTGAGAATATTTACACCCAACACAGAAATAAAGAGACACTGTGAGAATATTTACACCGTCAAACACAGAAATAAAGAGACGCTGTGAGAATATTTACACCCACAAACACAGAAATAAAGAGACGCTGTGAGAATATTTACACCCACACAGAAATAAAGAGACACTGTGAGAATATTTACACCCACAGGAATAAAGAGACGCTGTGAGAATATTTACACACAGAAACACAAAAATAAAGAGAGACGCTGTGAGAATATTTACACCCAGAAACACAGAAATAAAGAGACGCTGTGAGAATATTTACACCCACAAACACAGAAATAAAGAGACGCTGTGAGAATATTTACACCCACAAACACAGAAATAAAGAGACGCTGTGAGAATATTTACACCCAGAAACACAGAAATAAAGAGACGCTGTGAGAATATTTACACCCAGAAACACAGAAATAAAGAGACACTGTGAGAATATTTACACCCACAGAAATAAAGAGACGCTGTGAGAATATTTACACCCACAGACAAAGAGACGCTGTGAGAATATTTACACCCACAAACACAGAAATAAAGAGACGCTGTGAGAATATTTACACCCAGAAACACAGAAATAAAGAGACGCTGTGAGAATATTTACACCCGGAAACACAGAAATAAAGAGACGCTGTGAGAATATTTACACCCACAAACACAGAAATAAAGAGACGCTGTGAGAATATTTACACCCACAAACACAGAAATAAAGAGACGCTGTGAGAATATTTACACCCAGAAACACAGGAATAAAGAGACGCTGTGAGAATATTTACACCCACAAACACAGAAATAAAGAGACGCTGTGAGAATATTTACACACAGAAACACAAAAATAAAGAGAGACGCTGTGAGAATATTTACACCCACAAACACAGAAATAAAGAGACGCTGTGAGAATATTTACACCCACAAACACAGAAATAAAGAGACGCTGTGAGAATATTTACACCCACAAACACAGAAATAAAGAGACGCTGTGAGAATATTTACACCCACACAGAAATAAAGAGACACTGTGAGAATATTTACACCCACAGAAATAAAGAGACGCTGTGAGAATATTTACACCCACAAACACAGAAATAAAGAGACGCTGTGAGAATATTTACACCCACACAGAAATAAAGAGACGCTGTGAGAATATTTACACCCACAAACACAGAAATAAAGAGACGCTGTGAGAATATTTACACCCACAAACACAGAAATAAAGAGACGCTGTGAGAATATTTACACCCACAAACACAGAAATAAAGAGACGCTGTGAGAATATTTACACCCACAAACACAGAAATAAAGAGACGCTGTGAGAATATTTACACCCACAAACACAGAAATAAAGAGACACTGTGAGAATATTTACACCCACAAACACAGAAATAAAGAGACGCTGTGAGAATATTTACACCCACAAACACAGAAATAAAGAGACGCTGTGAGAATATTTACACCCACAAACACAGAAATAAAGAGACGCTGTGAGAATATTTACACTCGGAAACACAGAAATAAAGAGACGCTGTGAGAATATTTACACCCACAAACACAGAAATAAAGAGACGCTGTGAGAATATTTACACCCACAAACACAGAAATAAAGAGACGCTGTGAGAATATTTACACCCACAAACACAGAAATAGACGCTGTGAGAATATTTACACCCACAAACACAGGAATAAAGAGACGCTGTGAGAATATTTACACCCACAAACACAGAAATAAAGAGACGCTGTGAGAATATTTACACCCACAGACACAGAAATAAAGAGACGCTGTGAGAATATTTACACCCACAAACACAGAAATAAAGAGACGCTGTGCGAATATTTACACCCACAGAGAAATAGACGCTGTGAGAATATTTACACCCACAAACACAGAAATAAAGAGATGCCGTGAGAATATTTACACCCACAAACACAGAAATAAAGAGACGCTGTGAGAATATTTACACCCACACAGAAATAAAGAGACGCTGTGAGAATATTTACACCCACAAACACAGAAATAAAGAGATGCTGTGAGAATATTTACACCCAGAAACACAGAAATAAAGAGACGCTGTGAGAATATTTACACCCACAGACATAGAAATAAAGAGACGCTGTGCGAATATTTACACCCACAAACACAGAAATAAAGAGACGCTGTGCGAATATTTACACCCACAAACACAGAAATAGAGACGCTGTGCGAATATTTACACCCACAAACACAGAAATAAAGAGACGCTGTGAGAATATTTACACCCACACAGAAATAAAGAGACGCTGTGAGAATATTTACACCCAGAAACACAGAAATAAAGAGACGCTGTGAGAATATTTACACCCACAGAAATAAAGAGACGCTGTGAGAATATTTACACCCACAAACACAGAAATAAAGAGACGCTGTGAGAATATTTACACCCACAAACACAGAAATAGACGCTGTGAGAATATTTACACCCACAAACACAGGAATAAAGAGACGCTGTGAGAATATTTACACTCGGAAACACAGGAATAAAGAGACGCTGTGAGAATATTTACACCCACAAACACAGAAATAAAGAGACGCTGTGAGAATATTTACACCCACAAACACAGAAATAAAGAGACGCTGTGCGAATATTTACACCCACAAACACAGAAATAAAGAGACGCTGTGAGAATATTTACACCACAAACACAGAAATAAAGAGACGCTGTGAGAATATTTACACCCACAAACACAGAAATAAAGAGACGCTGTGAGAATATTTACACCCACAAACACAGAAATAAAGAGACGCTGTGAGAATATTTACACCCACAAACACAGAAATAAAGAGACGCTGTGAGAATATTTACACCCACAAACACAGAAATAAAGAGACGCTGTGAGAATATTTACACCCACAAACACAGAAATAAAGAGACGCTGTGAGAATATTTACACCCACAAACACAGAAATAAAGAGACGCTGTGAGAATATTTACACCCAGAAACACAGAAATAAAGAGACGCTGTGAGAATATTTACACCCACAAACACAGAAATAAAGAGACGCTGTGAGAATATTTACACCCGGAAACACAGAAATAAAGAGACGCTGTGAGAATATTTACACCCACAGAAATAAAGAGACGCTGTGAGAATATTTACACCCACAAACACAGAAATAAAGAGACGCTGTGAGAATATTTACACCCGGAAACACAGAAATAAAGCGTCGCTGTGAGAATATTTACACCCGCAAACACAGAAATAAAGAGACGCTGTGAGAATATTTACACCCACAAACACAGGAATAAAGAGACGCTGTGAGAATATTTACACCCACAAACACAGAAATAAAGAGACGCTGTGAGAATATTTACACCCACAAACACAGAAATAAAGAGACGCTGTGAGAATATTTACACCCACAGAAATAAAGAGACGCTGTGAGAATATTTACACCCACAAACACAGAAATAAAGAGACGCTGTGAGAATATTTACACTCGGAAACACAGGAATAAAGAGACACTGTGAGAATATTTACACCCGGAAACACAGAAATAAAGCGTCGCTGTGAGAATATTTACACCCGCAAACACAGAAATAAAGAGACGCTGTGAGAATATTTACACCCAGGATTCTTTCAACGCAATAAATGCAGAGAATCATGGGAGATGTAGTTCACATACATCTGGTTGGGCAGACTTTGAGATCTCTGCCCAAAGGATCCCTCAATGCTCGCCTTGTCTTCTCACCAACCTCTGCCACCCAGTAACACGTCTAGAAGGGCTTATTCACTAAACAGTGTAGCTGCTAAAACAGAAAAACAGGTTTCTTTTCAATGTCTGCTATAGAAACACGTGACCACAGCACCAATCCCAGCCTGACTGTCACGAGGAGGGGGGGGGGGGATCACATGACATACATACAGCACTGCCACTAGAGGGGGATTAGCACAAACACAGAAAGTGGGGCCTGGAAGACACATTGTTGCTTTATAGAACCCCCTCCCACGTGACCATATACCATCCTGCCAGCACTTCCGGTTCGTAAGAGACACTTTACAAGACTGAACTTGTCTCTGGTATTTACAACTCTACACTTTCCCTTGAGAAGAAAGCTGCTACACACCGGAAGTCAACTAGGTTGAAAGAACACTTCCGGAGTCAGAGTGCTCATTTCTACACAGTCACGCTGCAGGTCAGTGCTGGCTCTGTGGCTCTTTTTTTATAAAGTGTTTCTGGATATTTTTCTGCTGGTGGTTTGACAGAATCCATAAAGATGGCGCCCGGGGTGCAGACATAGATATTTTATTGCTGTGAGTTTTATTGCTGTGGATTCTGTAATACGCTCATACACACTGCATATTACTGTGAGTTTTATTGCTGTGGATTCTGTGATACGCTCATACACACCGCACATTACTGTGAGTTTTATTGCTGTGGATTCTGTGATATGCTCATACACACAGCACATTACTGTGAGTTTTATTGCTGTGGATTCTGTGATACGCTCATACACACCGCACATTACTGTGAGTTTTATTGCTGTGGATTCTGTGATACGTTCATACACACTGCACATTACTGTGAGTTTTATTGCTGTGGATTCTGTGATATGCTCATACACACAGCACATTACTGTGAGTTTTATTGCTGTGGATTCTGTGATACGCTCATACACACTGCACATTACTGTGTGTTTTATTGCTGTGGATTCTGTGATACGCTCATACACACAACACATTACTGTGAGTTTTATTGCTGTGGATTCTGTGATACGCTCATACACACTGCACATTACTGTGAGTTTTATTACTGTGAATTCTGTGATATGCTCATACACACCGCACATTACTGTGAGTTTTATTGCTGTGGATTCTGTGATACGCTCATACACACCGCACATTACTGTGAGTTTTATTACTGTGAGTTTTATTGCTGTGGATTCTGTAATACGCTCATACACACTGCACATTACTGTGAGTTTTATTACTGTGAGTTTTATTGCTGTGGATTCTGTGACACGCTCATACACAGCGCACATTACTGTGAGTTTTATTACTGTGGATTCTGTGATACGCTCATACACACCGCACATTACTGTGAGTTTTATTACTGTGAGTTTTATTGCTGTGGATTCTGTAATACGCTCATACACACTGCACATTACTGTGAGTTTTATTACTGTGAGTTTTATTGCTGTGGATTCTGTGACACGCTCATACACAGCGCACATTACTGTGAGTTTTATTACTGTGGATTCTGTGATACGCTCATACACACTGCACATTACTGTGAGTTTTATTGCTGTGGATTCTGTGATACGCTCATACACACCGCACATTACTGTGAGTTTTATTGCTGTGGATTCTGTGATACGCTCATACACACTGCACATTACTGTGAGTTTTATTGCTGTGGATTCTGTGATACGCTCATACACAGCGCACATTACTGTGAGTTTTATTGCTGTGGATTCTGTGATACGCTCATACACACCGCACATTACTGTGAGATTTATTGCTGTGGATTCTGTGATACGCTCATACACACTGCACATTACTGTGAGTTTTATTGCTGTGGATTCTGTGATACGCTCATACACACTGCACATTACTGTGTTTTATTGCTGTGGATTCTGTGATACGCTCATACACACAGCACATTACTGTGAGTTTTATTGCTGTGGATTCTGTGATACGTTCATACACACTGCACATTACTGTGAGTTTTATATTGCTGTGGAGCTCAGTGATACGCTCATACACACCGCACATTACTGTGAGTTTTATATTGCTGTGGAGCTCAGTGATACGCTCATACACACCGCACATTACTGTGAGTTTTACTGCTGTGGATACTGTGATACTCACAGTAACGTGCAGTGTGTATGAGCGTATTATTGCTTTGGATTCTGTAATACACTCATACACACCGCACATTACTGTGAGTTTTATTGTCCTGCTTTCTGTGATACAGTAATGTGCGGGGGGGGGCGTAAGTGTTTTGGTCCTTTATTTCTACAAGGAGCAGTGTCTGTGCTATAAATCATTTGTCATTAGATCTTCTAGGGGTAAAGGGATGGTCTTCCCCATTATTAAGTCCCCGTCACAGCTGAAATGATATGGCCAGGAAAGGTCACACAACACCAGCATTATAGTAATATTTGCTCCCTGATTTGGATATGGAGGGTTGACTTAAACCTGGTGCAGAACACAGGACCTCTGTGGACCAACAACCTGCAGAGGATTTTCTCACCAGATCACTGACTGAGATTTGCAAAGTGAAAGTACACAAGATAGTTCAGTGACGTGATCAGACGCCATACTGAGCAGTATGTCTGTAACTTCAGATCCATAGTGGTTCCTCCACAAGATCCGGGCGTCCAGGTAACCTGTGATAATGAATCCAGACACAGCCAGGGATCCGCTGAGCCAGAGGATCCTGGATCTAACTCTGGAGATGATCTTTCTGCTGACTGGAGAGGTAAGAGATTCCATGAGATTCCATATTGCTGCTGATATTAAATCCCCCTGGAGCTGTGTGACCCAGGAGACATTTCAGAGGCAGATCAGTAGTAGATTGATGTGTAAATAAAGGTTCCAGCACACCATACAGCACACTATGGAGATAACACACTGACACATACACAAAAGCATGGGGGGCCCAGGGGGGCGACATGTTTATACCTCTCTATATTGGCCTCACTCTCAATGTTTAGGGTCATATGGTGGTGAAGATCCATGAGATGGTCAGTGACAGCAGCCGTCACCAAATATCAGAAGGACACGGCCGGAGCCAAAGCTTCAATACGGAGCCTCCACCTCACTCAGGAATCCATGAGCAAAACCATGAGAAGATCCTGGAGCTGAGCAATCAGATCATCCGTCTGCTGACTGGAGAGGTGAGGCTGCTGGGAATGGGACATTATACGCTAACACCAAGGCATGTGTCTGGATGGTGACTGTGTCATTGTGTGTGTCAGGTTCCTATACGCTGTGAGGATGTCACTGTCTATCTCTCCATGGAGGAGTGGGAGTATGTGGAGCGACACAAGGAGCTCTATGAGGACGTCATGATGGAGGATCACCAGCCTGTTATTACACGGGGTAAGAGATGCTTTAATTCTCATAATGTTTGTGTCCAATCCCAGAGCAACGTGTCTCAATAATCCCCTGAAATGTTGGCTGTGCCGTGTAATAGACGTGTTCCTGAATGAACGTCTCACGTGTTCATGTGATTTTCCCTCCAATAGATAAATCTGTATGGGGTGAATTTCACGCTGCGGTTTCTTTATGGGATATTGGATGTGAAAATGGAAGTGAAATTCTAAGCAATAATGTGGAAAAGGATCTGAACAAGACGAGAAAAGGACCAGCTGAATCTGCAACATACACAGAGCGAGAATCTCTGGCGTCTGAAGAAAGACACGTCCCAGAGAAAGAGATTTATCCAATCACAGAACCCCCAGAATATTCACCCCCTGATATTAAGGAGGAACCGGCCTCATGTGACGAAGGAAATCTCCCAGACAGCGACATGTATGAACCCCCAGAACATACACAGACACAATATACCTCTACTTATACAGGGGCAGAATCCCAGTCACATGGAGAAGGAGATATCTCACATCCTGACATTTCTCCCCTCCCAGAACATACACAGACTGAATATCCATCCGACAATATGGAGGAAAAACCCACCTATGGAGGAAATCTCACAGGCACCGACCTGTATGAACCCCCAGAACATACACAGACTGAATATCTACATATTGTTATTAAGGAGGAACCAGACTCCTATGAAGGAGGAAATCTCCCAGACAGCGACATGTATGAACCCCCAGAACATACACAGACTGAATGCTCAGCTGATAATAATGGAGAATATGTAAAATCCAATCCAAACCCAGTGGGAATAAACCATAGCGAGTCCTTAATAGAATCCAGAAAGCCAGATCACAGGATATATTATACAGATCCCCTTACTCAGAATTCAGTTTATAAAGGACATTCAGCGCCTTCTTCTGAAATGGGGAAAGTCTCATATTCTGAGTCTGACCCTGTGATACAAGAAACACATTGCAAAGACCTAGTTTCTCCTTGTGTAGAGAATTCTACTCCCGAATCATCCCTTATGCACCAACACGTTTGCACCAAAGAGCAGCCATTCTTCTTCCATGAAAGTGGGAAACATTTTACAGACAGCAGTCCTCTTAAAATGCATCAGTGGATTCACAAAGAAAAAACAAAGTTTAATTGTCATGAATCTTTTACCCACGCGTCAGATCTTGTAAGACATGAGAGGATTTACACAGGAGAAACTCCACTTATATGTGCTGAATGTGGGAAATGTTTTAGCAGAGCATTTTATCTTGAAAACCATAAACGGGTTCACACAGGAGAAAAACCATTTAAATGCTCTGAATGCGGGAAATGTTTCACCCAGGCCTCGGCTCTTGCAGCACATAAAATGATTCACACAGGAGAAAAACCATTTAAATGTCCTGAATGTGGGAAATGTTTTAGCAGGGCATTTTATCTTGAAAGACATGAAAGGATTCACACAGGACAAAAACCATATGAATGCACAGAATGTAAGAAATGTTTTGCCCAGGCCTCAAATCTTGCAGCACATAAAATAATTCACACAGGGGAAAGGCCATTTAAATGCACAGTATGTGGGAAATGTTTTACGAGGGCATTTAACCTTGACCAACATAAAATGATTCACACGGGAGAAAAACCATTTGAATGCCCCGAATGTGGGAAATGTTTTACCACTGCATCAACTCTTACAACACACAAAATGATTCATACAGGAGAAAAACCATTTATATGCCCAGAATGTGGGAAATGTTTTACCCATGCATCAACTCTTGCAGCACATAAAATGATTCACACAGGAGAAAAACCATTTATATGCCCTGAATGTGGGAAATGTTTTAGCCATGCTCAATATCTCACAAAACATAAAAGGATTCACACAAAAGGAGAACCTTTTAAAAACAGTGGATATGAGAAATGTTTCGTTCAGTCCACAGTGGAACACATGCAGCTATGTGATTTGGATGTTTGACAATGACAGTAATCCAGGCATTGAGCGACCCGAACATTGGATGGAGGTGAAAAAAAGCATACACCAGCGTGTTGTAGCCCATCACTGAGACAATATATATATGTGTGTGTGGATTAAGGTTTCATGTGCATCAGCGGATGTTTGCTGATGAAACGCACGAATAAATCTTGTTGGTTTTTTGGCCGCATGTCCTGAGTTCTGGTGGGTTGAATGATCACGGCTTGAGGGACCCTCCATACTTACAACCTGCGTGACGGTGAAGAGACACAGCTCCGAGCCACTGGAGAGAGAGTATAATGCTCACTTTCCACTAGCCGCACATTACTGTGAGTTTTATTGCTGGGATACTGAACAACTAATGTATTTCCCAGCACTAGATGTCAGAGGTTTTCTGTTCTGAATGCACAACATAAATGGGGACCATCTCAAGTAGGAGCGAATTTACTGAGGTAGTGGTTGCAAGGATGAACATGTTCCTCTAGGGAGCCTGACAGAGTATCCCTTCTGTGACTTTGATACTAAGAGGACGTCAGCTTTATTGTCGGCTTATATTGATGCAGAGCAGGAACTCTCCCTGACAGTCGAGGTGTCCTTAACAGGATGCTGCTGAGTCCCCAGTAGCTTCCTATCAGCATCATGCTCAGGACTTCTTGGCTGGCCAGAAGAGTGCTTGCTTTCAATAGATATTGGCTTCCAGTTGCACTGCTTGTCTTTGAAAGTCGAGAGGTCTGCAAGGGGAGGGGTTGAAGAGGTCATGGTCTTGGGGTTATGGGAACCAGGTGGCTAAAAGAAGCTGGGAGGTTATTGGGTCCTGATGGGTAATGGAGACAGCGTGGTATGGGGTCCTGGTGGCTATTGGAAGCTATGGGATTTATCAGGGGCTGCCTCGCGGGGTTAAAGAGTGTTAATGTTTAACCCCTCCCTTTTCTTAGTGTGACCCTTTTTAAATGAGCTTTTCTAAATGAATGCACGTGTGTAATTCTAAACCTTCAACCATGAATATGTTGTGTGTTGTATTTTATATCTGCAGAGTGGGCCCTCACCTGCCTCCCGTGACGGCTGACTTGTCATTTTTCAGCGTTTATGCATGAATTCGATTTTGTAACTTGGCGCTGAGCTTAGAAAACACATTTTGGGGTTTGTTTAGGATTCCACATCATCAGTGGAGACAGTACTTGTTGAATTATGGTCAGCTGGTGACCTCTTCATGCTTACTGTAACCAAAGCTCCCTCTACCTTTGTGCCCTCACCCTCCTTGGTACCCTTGCCCACACTATACATGCCCTCTGTGCCCATTGAAGTGTGGATGCCGGCCTCCTACCAAGGGATCACAGACCAATGTGCCATAGAAAATTCTCAAGGACAATGGGCATAACTCAATCTCGCCAAAACTGAAATTCTCGTTCCTCCCTCCACGAAAAGCCCAATCCCACCTGAGTAAATGGACGCTCGTTAGCTCAATGCCTCAAGCTCGCTGCCGCAGTGTCACTTTTGATTCTGACCTAACGTTCCTGTTACTTTCAACTCAAGAACATCGCCCGTGACCGTCCCTTTCTGATGCAAGATACCGCGAAGGTGATGGTTCATGCTCTTGTCATTTCGCAGCTTGATTACTGCAACTCGCTCCATATTGGCCCCAACTCCTGTATTCCCCCTTTGCAATCTGTAATGAATACAGGTGCCAGGGTTATTTTTCTCACCAGACACACCTCCCCCTCCTGCCGGTCCCTCCATTGGCTTCCTGTACCTTCCCCCTCTGCCGGTCCCTCCATTGGCTTCCTGTACCTCCCCCCCCTCCGCCGGTCCCTCCATTGGCTTCCTGTACCTCTCCCCTCTGCCGGTCCCTCCATTGGCTTCCTGTACCTCCCCTCCTTTGCCGGTCCCTCCATTGGCTTCCTGTACGTTCCAGGATACAGTTTAAAATACTGATGCTCACGTTCAAATCGCTCAATAACTAAACCCCTCCCTACATGTCTTCGTTACTCCGCAAGTACGTCCCATCTAGACAACTCCAGTCTGCGGGCAATCTCCACCTGTCACCGGTCTACACCCGCACGGCCAACACTCGCCTCCAAGACTTCTCAAGTGCAGCTCCAGTCCTGTGGAATGACTTACCTCGCCCTATCAACTCTCCCCTGATCTTCAGGCCTTCAAGAAATCCCTCAAAACATCATGATGCAACTCATCCCCTGCTCACCCACTCACACACGATTGAAGCTGCTTCTATGGCCCCAGCATTCCCAAACCTCTGGCACCAATGATCCTGCCATCCAGTAAAATTCTCTTGGTCTTCCTCAACCCCAATCCCTCTAGATTGTAAGCTCCTATGAGCAGGGCCCGCTACACCTCTTGTTTCCATCCTATGTCTGTTTATATGTATCTCGTTCCCTTTGGTTATTGTAAAGCGCTGCGGAAACTGTTGCCGCTATATAAATGATGACAATAATAACAATGTGGGCACCTCTCTTGAAACTTTTTGTATTTTAGGAGTTGATTTGTGTTAGTGATATAATGTAGACATATTGTTCTCACTATCTGTATCATGGTTAGTTTGATCCAGCCCCATTTTCTGCTCCCGCAAGCTGCTAATCCCCCTGTCTACCCATAGAGGTAGTCAGCAAGCATTTCTCTGTACTGGGTGATTGCATCCTGTTTTTGCCATCCTCCCATACCAGAGCACAGCCGAGAAGCCCTCTCAACAGAGACGCCTTTTATTCACTGCTACTTTCCCAATACAGTGAAGAAAATATAAAGGACTTTGTGTGCTTTCAAGATGGGATGAGTTAAGCTATCTGACTGCAATCATATCCTGCATGTGACATTCACTTCTTGCCTATGACCTTGGGATTCCAGAATAATCTGTTTGACCCTAGATTGATCTGATGTTGTTTATTTGCTAATCTCATCTAGTGTAACTGATCAGGTTTCTGCATCTTCTGAAAGAATTCACCCCCCCTCATGTAGACAATTTACTCTGTTGATAATGTCATGTTACCTCCCACTCCCCTTGTTTCCCATTTAACTGGTCCCCATTTCCAATAGAATATATCCTAAATTGTGTCTGGAGAGAGAAACATAGAATTATACAGCACTTCTGCAAGTTCTGGTTGAGGGTTGAAAGCGAAGGAAATCTGCTGTGGATCAACTATAATTAACACATCAAAAACTGAACATCAGCTCAAATGACAAACAATCATACAGACAATAAGAACAATAGGTCTACCTGAGATTACTTAAACACACTTATTATTTATTAAGCGCCAACACATTCCACAGTCTGTAATTACAGGACACTTATTATTTTATGTCTGGACATGTCTGGTTCACTTGAGGCTGGGGCCTCTAGTCCCTCGTAGGACTGTATATATTTAACTCAATAAAGCTGTTCAGTTGCTGCGGCTTTTCAAAACCTCCAGATCTACAGCCTCGTCTTATTTCTGGGGGATGCTAGCTGGCCTCTTTGCGTGTCTCAGTCCTTGAGCTTTGTCTGAGGTACTGGAGGAGGGGACGATGGTCTGCTGGGAAGAACAGGAAGTCCAGCAAGGAGGCGACATTGACAGATGTGACCCAGTCTGGGTACTAAGATCTGTTACAATCGGTTTCCCTGGTTTAAGCCTCAAAGGACTTCTGTGACAGTAGGAGGATTGTGGGAGATTTGTTTTATCGCTGCTCCACAGGCTCTGTGTTTAGCACTCTCTGCCTGAAGGTGGGGGACAGGGATTTCCCGTGTGTGCACTGACACACAGAGGAGGCCTCACACCGGCAGCTCTGAGTCCATCATAAAAGACAGGTTATACGGTTATTTGACCTTCACAGGAGGCCTACAATAATGCCCACTGAAAGGCCAGGAGCATCATTGAGAGGTCTCTTTGGTGGACAGATGATGGGGAAGCCAAGGGACTTGGCGTTGGAGTGATGGGAGGAGCGGCGACTGTGGACTCCTGATGTGTCATCCAAAGACTCCAACAGGTGTGGTAAGTGTGGCGGGACTCATCCCCAGGAAGTCAAGGAAAAAAGGTGCGCTGCTGTAGCTCTGTGCGCTCCTCCTGGGGGTGCACAGATGTGAAAGGACATGGTGGTGGTGTGAAAAGTGGACAGGATATATTGACTACAATGCTCAAGACACACTAATCTGGGTCTGGGGTAAACTAAAGACACACACACACCAAAAAGAGATTCAAGCAAATAAATATTTGAAATAATTAATAGACATAAGATGAAGAAGAAAACCCGCTATTAGATCAGAAAATAATTTTTTTGAAAAAGTTTTTTTTTATTAAAAAATGCCAAGGGAAAAAACGGCACTAAAATAAATAAACAGCAAGGAAAAAAGTAAGCACCTACAAACAAAATTTATTTGACATTAGATCTAGATTTGTTTTGGACAACCTTGCGCCTTCGTATGTTTTTGGACTACATGTCCCACAATGCTTTTTGGAGCAATTAAGTGAGGGAGCATCAGGGGAGATGTAGTCCAAAAAACACAAAACTGCAAGGTTGCACAAAACATCATCTAAAAATTAAAAAATGCATCACGTCATTAAAAGTATTACTCATGCTTGGGTGTCACAGGTCTTGCTCCAGTGTCCACTCCAGAGTGAAGGCCCCGCCCTGCAACCTCAGTGAGTCGACATTTTAGCATTTCCTCCTACTGCATATAGATGTAGGGCCTTAGAGACCCATCACCAGTCTTTGCCTCCCACTGCTCCCTAGCCATCTTCCCTTTCAGATCCCGCTTACAGTCGTGGTAGCGGTGTTTTATAGACTGAAGGCTTTGGTTCCTACCTAGCACACAGACTGCTTGGTGGGATTCAGACCACAGATGTAGTGGCAGGTACCCAGACAGGGACATGTCACCCAACCCAGCCCTCTGTACACTTTAAACAGTACCTCCTTCTGCTCCAGGGTGTACCTCTCCTTCCAGATCCATCCTCTGGAGGAGCCCTGGGACTCCTGTGTCCCAGAGTACAATGGCACACTGTCTCCCTGGTGTCTCTCTCACCCAGCAGCTGTCCCTTCACTTGATAGGCCTGTCCTGGCTCTAGCACCTTCCCTCAACTTGCCCTCATTTCTATGCCTAGGCCTCATCCCCCTGTCACCCCTTCACTCCCCCTCACCACTCAAACCCACATCAACCCTAAGCCCATATACCTCTTCTTCTCTCAACACCCTCCATGACAGACAGTAAAATCAAAATATAGACTGGGTAGGAAACATGGGGGCAAAGGGAAAAGATGGGTACAAGAGGTGGGCAAGGTACAGGTAATAACAGAGAGGAGTGTGATGTTTAATGAGATATAGTCCTATGTCTATGTGTGTGTATACGTATCTGGCAGCGCGATGTTAGTCGCTCTCAGGATCTAGGTGGCTCCCATATATTTAGTCATCCACATGGATTTGTATATACATAGAAGAAAAAATATATATAATAGTGCAGATCGTCACAATTATTATGGCCAATATATATTGTATATAATGCCCTCACTCACAATTGTAGAGCCCTATCACTGGCTCTGAGTGGGTAAACGAAGTTGGGTATTTTTTCTGGATAGTTTGAAGGCAACCCTCACCTTTCAAATTCGGTTTCTCATCTCATCAGTAGGCATAGAAGAGAGCATAAAACAGAAAAACTTTTGGTGTAGATCATCCACTGTACATATATATATATAATGTATCACCAATCGATGTCAACTCACATTTGGTGGAGCTTAACCAAGCTCTAGGTTGGAGTACATATGGACTTGTTTATCAGGTCAAATCCACGAACACCCTTGCGGATTCAAAAATTCAGGACATCTGGGACTGAGCGACTAAATTTTTTATTAAAATAAAGTTAAAACATAATATAAAATTAGGCCAGGTGACCAGGATGCATTTCGCCGTGTTTTTCGGCTTCCTCAGCTGGTTTTCCAACTGGTTAATTCTATGCTGATTTTATTATTACACGTAACACCGGACATGTCAAGAAACTATTGGTGCTGTTAGATTAAAGGACAATTATTTATTCCTGAATACATTATTAAAAAATATTTTTGGGGCTCCAGTTTTAATGGAATGTGACCCAATGCATCCTAAATATCTCTGGGTTATAGTGCGAAAGGGAGAGGTTTGTGCGGGTCCTGAGAACGAGCAACAGCACTAGTGGCTGCTCTATGGTGGGGCCCACTCAGGTCTCAATGTTTTAACTCGATTGTGTCATTACAGGGACGACTGCGACATATGCAAATCAGACACTACACCCAGAAAGGGCCGCCAGTACTGAAACACCAAGTACATCATCCCTGCACGAGAGGTGCAGCAACCCCTTATTAGGGGTCGTCAGGAGTGTATAATTGAGCTAAAACCTTGAGGGACCTGAGCAGGCCCCACCATAGAGCAGACCACTAGTGCCATTGCTTGTTCTCGGATCCTCACAAACTTGTTTCTCACTTTACGCCTACAGGGTAATCCAGACGTAGACCCCTTGCTCGATGTGCCTGGTGGGGTGTCAGCTATACCCTCTTGACGAGGCCTAACAAGGCCAAAACGATCGTGGAGGGGTTGCTGCACCTCTCGTGCAGGGATGACTTTCTTGGCATTTCAGGCCACGAGTGCCTCAGGATCATTATTCTCCAATGACACAGGTCAATTAAAACTTCATCAGTTACTTCTACCTAGATTACTTAAGATTCCCCTGGACCATGGGACTCCCCTTAAAGAAAGAGAAGTGTAACCACATTCCCAGCAAGAATATACAAAATAACCATACGTTCTTAGAACAAACATTGTACATCACTGCAGCAGCGATAAAAATATCCAGACGAAAATAGTCATCAGGGGGCGATTCCTACGATTACAAAGATGTTCTGTGGATTCCGAAATATGAAACGCAACCCTTTCCTTTTCCTCATTACACGGCGGCTGATAACCTCTGCCATTTGGTCCTGGTGCCCGGTAAAGGAAACGTGACTTTGTAATGTGGAACGTGGGTTAAACCTTTCCATGTCAACAGCTGTATCGATATTGGTACCAATTAATGACGTCTTCCATCTAGCTTGAGCTTGGCATCAGCTGCTACGTGCGTTGGCATCAGCTGCTAGGTGCGTTGGCATGTGTTACTCAGGGAACTACTACCTAAATTAAAGAGACTTCAAAAAATGTTAACCTGCAACAAATCCATGATTAATTCATCAGTTATAATTAGGGATGGGCTGCCGGTTCGAATCGGTTCGATGTTCGATTCGATCATCGGCTGTTCGAAAGTTCGCAAACTTCGAACTTTTCGGGAAAGTTCAAGAAAAAAAAGTTTCAAAAAAATTCCAAAGAATCCTTAAAAGATCTTAAAAAAAATTCTAAAAATAAAGAGACTCTTTACTGCAGAATAAAATGAACGGTTTACTAGATATTGCATTAAAACGGGAATATTTTTTAACATTAACGCCTATGGGATTCATAAACATTTCCCACTCCTTGTTGGTCAAACATTTCCCACTCCTTGTTGGTCAAACATTTCCCACTCCTTGTTGCTCAAACATTTCCCACAGTTTCAAATTGCATTTAAACATGAGCAAAAGCGGGAAAAAAGAGCTCAGCGCACAGCGGTGAAATGGCTCAGCACTCAGCAGTGAAAGGGTTAAAAATATTTTTTTAAAACTTTTTTTTCATTGTTTCCTGTCCCCCAGGGCAGTACCCGGACCCCCATACACCTTTTATGGCCAATATCTTGCATATATGCCCTCTTGGAGGGCAGTTTCATTTTCGGAAGTTCGACCCCCGTTGACTTGCATTAGGTTCGAGATCAAATTCGAACTTTTCGGCCATTCGAGTTCGAACCGAACACGGGGGTGTTTGGCCCCCATCCCTAGTTATAATATATACACAGCTTTCAGGGGGTTAACACTGTATGAGAAGGCAGGTCATGTTCCCGCCTGTAAAAGAAATACATTGATTTAAACTATTGGCAAAACATCTAAACATTTCAGTTCTGCAATACCTTTCTTCGTTCCTGCTTTTGTCCCGTGGAAGCAGGGAATTGCAGTGATACAAAGCCACGAGAGCAACTAATCAATGCTACTGGTATGTAATCATTTTACAAGAAAGCAGAGTATATATATATATATATATATAATATATATATACACACCAAGGTTGAGTGTTGCATTCCTTCTGTATGAAAAGGGCTGACAACCCTCGGCATGCACCCTCCCTGTCACAGGTGCTCCACCCACAGGCTCTATTTAGCTGGACTTGCAAGGAGCTCCAGAAAGGATTCAGTCCTCAGTAAGTGAGTTGATCCCATAATGGCAATCAATAGGTGACAAGAATAGGACCTGTCAAAATGTGGGATGCATTGGCATTGTTGACAGGTTTAAGCAATTTATGGCCATATATTGTGAACTAAATTCCCATCATTTTCCTAACGGAGCTTAGGGTTAAAAATCTTGTAAAAAGTCTCTAATGGGTTGGGAACTGTTGGGATCCAGAGAGGGTTGGGAGTTGTTGGTAGCTTTTAACCCTTTCACTGCTGAGGCTTTTCCCGCCCCTGTGCTGAGCTCATTTTTACCGGTTTTGCGCATCATGTTTAAACGTGTTTTGAAGCTTATTTTAGTATATGACCCAGACATATTATATATCGTTCTTTCCGTCAGACTCGGTAGATTCATAATATGTCATTATTATATGTATACGTCATGACCTGTCTGTATATTATAACAAAAAATGCAATAAAATATGTATTTTCAATAATTTACAACGTGTAAAGTGTTTTTTTTCACATTTTAACATGCGAGCAATTGTGGTTATATTTTGTATGGGGTGCGCTTGTTAAAAAAATTAGAGATGGGGTCTCGTTACATTTTTTTTTGGGGAAAATTACACTATTTTTAACAAACGCACCGCATACAAAAATCGTTAATGCAGCATCATTGTTCACATTATAATTGAAATGGGAACAATATTGCTGCATTAACAAACAAAAAAATAAAAAAAAAGTGTTTATTTTTTTTTTATAATTTTTTTTTAAATTTATTTCTATTTTTCATTTTTTTTTACAACATTTTTCACTTTCATGTTTGGTATCGTTGGAACGGCCATGCTCTGGCCGATCCAACCATACCAAAATTTAACCCCTAGCTGCCACGGATCGGGAGATAGGGAGTTCATTGGAACTCCCTATCTCTACCGTTGGTGGCAGTTAAGGGTTAAGTCCAGGACTGGCGTCATCGTGCTACGCACGATGACGCCAGTCCTCAGGGGGAGTTCCCGGAGGCTTGGCCGACATCCAAGATGTCGGCCAGCTCCGGGAAAGGATCGCGAACCGGCGCTTTTCAGCGCCGATTCGCGATCCAGCTCCCCAGGGGTTAATGCCAGGCATCATTTGGAAGGGCAGGCTGTGCCCTTCCAAATGATGCCTGGGTTAACCCCCGCAGAGCCGCCGATCGGGAGGGAGAGAGGTCCGAAGGACCTCCCCCCCTCCCTTTCAGGCGCCTCCTCCGCACATGCGGGGGGGGCGCCTGAATTAGGTGTCATCGTGCTGCCGCGATGACACCTAATTCCGGCGGCTGTGGTCCCGGATGCCGGGCTGACATCGAGGATGTCAGCCCGCACCGGGGGGGCCAGCGATCGGCCGGAACCCGGCCGAACGCTGACCCCAATGGGAGGACGCGCTCAGCGCGTCCTCCGCATACCAGCGGGAATGCTGAGGACGCGCTGAGCGCGTCCTCAGCATCCAAGTGGTTAAGAGTTGGCTTTTGGTGGGGTCTTTGGATGTTTGAATGTAGGGGCTACTGTTGAAATCTTTGTGTTGGCTGAGGTGCTCTCCTCTTGGTTTGTTGTATTTTTTTGTCTTGCACCCGCCCTCTGTGCGCAGTAGAGGTTGAGTGCTGCCTTCTTTCTGTATATGTGTTTTGACACTGCAGCTCTGAAGCACATTATAAACATAACCTAGAACCGCATATTCCCTTCTTGCGGTTTGAAATGGTTATTTAGGGCCTCCCAAATGTTTAAGGGGTTATTCGGCTGGGTGGAGTAGACAGTAGTAGTAGTAACATCACTGCTCTATAACCAAAATTTTCATGAGGCTTCGGCGGCTCCATCTACACCTTCCCATCCTGATCGAGACGCCAATTATCTATTGCCTAATAACAGGACACAAAGCCAAATTACTGAAAACCAAATTAGCTTTATTGACATTTGGTTAGTACAAGCAATTATACGTGTGTGTGTGTGTGTATACATCAGTTTAGGCAGTAACATGAAACTCAATACATCTCTACATGTAATATCTGTCACTACAGGAAATAACAAAAAAAAAGGATTCAAGCTTACATAATAAATTCTGGCTAGTATCAGCAATAACATAAAAATCAATACATCACCGAAAGAGTTGATGACTACATCCTCGTCATCATTTAGACGGGGAAGCCCCTTTGGACGGGCAGGCAGTAGTCTCTCAACCAGGACAACAAGTTCCTGAGCAGTGCGCCCATTCACTCCACAGGTGAGGCTTCTGCCTGATTGCCCAAAAAGTTGCATCTTTTATAACCTTTAACAAAGGAGCCACGATTCCGTCAGCTCAGACCTGAAAGTTGGCCGGACGCCCAGACTCAAGCGAGTAAAATGTTTTGTTATGGATCACATGCGGGCGTAGATTCAAAGGTGCATCTTTCATCTAGAAAAAGTTCCATTAACACATGTATATGTTTATACACAATGAGGGATTCTCCATAATATAAGGCAGGAGAATACATTTCAATTGCTGTAACAAAGGGGTTTTTGGGAGTCCAATAAATTGCCACATTTTTGGGCTTTTTGTTTGGAAGCTTAGCTGCTCTGGGCCAGGTCAGATCTGGATTTTTACATTCGTTTCTCCTGGAGGCAAAACCAATGCATCCTGCAGAGCATCTCGCACTTACACACTCGATTGGATCAAACCTTCCCCTCAGTCACTGCAGACTAATTGCGTTCCATGGTGATCTGATGGGGGTTATGTATGCTTGGGTTGATGCACCTCACTCTAGGATTTGATATTCTCCTTTTCCAGTTTATATTTTGTTTTGATATTCAAGAAAGCGAGAAAACAGAATAGGAGGAGAAACACAAAGCCCCCTCTACAAATGCAATCGCCTGCCCCAGAGGTAAACCGCGGACAACACTCCACAACAAGGATTAAACCTAACTATGAAATTATCTCACACCAAAGAGGAGGGGGGTCTAACCTAAATGGAACACCACCAAAAAGGAGTGCCGAGAAAAATACATTTAAACCTTTATTAATTGCCACTCCCACATATAACCCATGTGACGATAAACAAGATTAAACCAATCAGCCTGGAGACATATCCGGCCCTTCTGGTAAATGGTTTCTGCTCTTTCCCTAACACATACTCCTATAACAAAACACATAATAAAAACAAGTCTGCTTTCGGCTCAACACGTGTTTTGCCGACTTAGCTATTCTTTTAGTTCCAGATGAAGCCGACACTAAGTCGGCAAAACACGTGTTGAGCCGAAAGAAGACTTGTTTTTATTACGGGAGTGGTTCCCAACCGTGGTCCTCAAGTACCTCTAACAGGCCAGGTTTTAAGGACCACCTTGGGGAAATACAGACTGAATCCTGCAATCACTGAGCAGCCAATCATATCACTTGTGCTGTGCTTCAGATATCTGGAAAACCTGACCTGTTGGGGGAACTTGAGAACTGCGGTTGGGGACCACTGCGTTAGGGAAAGAGCAGAAACCATTTACCAGAAGGGCCAGATATATCTCAAGGTGTTGCTTATCCCCTGGATCTATATACAATCCAGTTCAAAACGAGTAGAGAATCTCTCTCCAGATACTCATTGGGTACATCAATTGTTAGATTTTAATTTCCTGTAGGAAATATAAATATTTTGTCTTGAAAAGCCAGTTCTGATAAAATGGGCTGTGAAATCCCCCCCCTCCATTTTGATTGTCAAATTCTGTATGTAGACAGTCTTTTCCTACATAGGATGTTGGCCTGCAGGAATTTAGCCACACTTCCTCTAAAGCCTTTATTATATGAAGTGTAGAAATGTATCTGCTCTGATTGGCTGTTATATCACATTCCTATGTTGGGTGGAAAGGAACCTCTTTTCTGCAACAAACGTTTCTATTGGATGTTGAAATAATAAACTGGCCTGACTATCGACGAGATATTCAGACGTGAAGTGGCCATATCCTGGTGTGGTTAATTTTACTGTCTCCGCCATGGCGTGCGCGCGTCCTTTCTTTTTGTTATATAAGAGGAAACTGGAAAAAGGTTTATGGCATTCCAATTATGGTAATTATAATAGGAATATTGTTTTGTTTGTTTAAAGTTATAATTTAACATCAATTATCCCCTCAGGGATAGAGGCTGATTACTAGAGGATGAGGGATCTGGCTTTATAAAGTTGATCACCGCCGGTCACATTCCATTACATGTTATTTTATGATGTTTGTCATTTATTATTTTGATAAACTGTTCAATAAAATTTAGTTTCTTTATGTCCTATAGGGATTACTTTATGGTACCCCTTCTACTGGATAGTTGTTCGGTTTTTCTATAAACAATACATTTATGAGGGTTTAATCCCTATTAAGGGTACCTTATCGGCCTATTGTTTCTTCTCCACTTTGGTTTAATTTTGTTTGTCGGCACATGGCTTATATTTGTGAGTCTGCGGCACGGTACAATTTCTGGTAATTGTCCAGGCTAATATGAGGTGCTTTAGACAGACCCTTTGCCACCCTATTTATTGGTCATTAAGATAATGATTGCAATAAAGGCCAGATGCTTCATTTTCCCATGTCTTTGTCCATATTTGTTTTTTTGTTGTTGTTGTATTTTCTTCCCTTTATCCCAGGAGTACCTCTAGGCATTTAATAAAGGTTTAAAATGTATTTTTCTCGGGACTCAATTTAGAAATGTGAAATCTTACATATTGTTAAAAAAAGGGTTTGGAGAATTCACATGTTCTGTAAGAAATGTCTCCAAAGAAAAGCATCTAAATGGTTATCGTTTTGTATGAATTCTTCTATGTGTTGTAAGATTTGAGGCCTTGGAAAAACACTTCCCACATTCAGAGCATTTAAAGTTTTTCTCTCCTGTGTGGATCAATTTATGTGCTGCAAGATTGGAGGCCCGAGCGAAACAAGTCCCACATTCAGAGCATTTAAATGGTTTTTCTCCTGTGTGGATCATCTTATGTGCTGCAAGATTTGAGGCCTGACTGAAGCATTTCCCACATTCGGCGCATTTAAAGTTTTTTACTCCTGTGTGAACCATTATATGTTTTGCAAGATGAGAGGCCCAAGCGAAACATTTCCCACATTCAGGGCAATTAAATGGCTTTAATTGCTTTAATCGCTTTTCTCCTGTGTGGATCATTTTATGCACTGCAAGACTTGAAGGATGGCTAAAACATTTTCCGCATTCAATGCATGTAAAGTTTTTTTCTCCTGTGTGACTAATTTTATGTTTTGCAAGATGATAGGCCCGAGAGAAACATTTGCCACATTCAGGGCATTTAAATGGCTTTTCTCCTGTGTGAATTCTTTTATGCATTGTAAGACTTGAAGCACAAGTGAAGCATTTCCCACATTCAGTGCAAAGAAATGGTTTGTCTTCTGAATGAAGCTTTTCATGCTTTCGAAGAGAAGTGGCACAGGTAAAACATTTTCCACATTCTTTGCATTTAAAAGGATTTTCGCCTGTATGAATCAATTGATGTGTTTGAAGAGATGAGGCAGCAGTAAACCATTTCCCACAATCGGAGCATTTAAATGTATTGCCTCCTGTATGAATCCATTTATGTGCTTGAAGCGATGCGGCATTGGTAAAACATTTCCCATATTCAGAGCATTTAAATGGGTTTTCTCCTGTGTGAATCCATTTATGTGTTTGAAGAGATGAGGCTACAGTAAAACATTTCTCACATTCACTGCACTTAAACGGCTTTTCTTCTGTGTGAATACTTTTATGTGCTGTAAGAGTTGAGGCCTGGGCAAAGCATTTCCAACACTCAAAGCATGTAAATGGTTTCTCTCCTGTGTGAATCTTTTTATGTACATCAAGGTATGAGGCCTTGAAAAAACATTTCCCACAATCAGTGCATTTAAACGATTTTACTCTTGTGTGAATCCTTTTATGTTTTTCAAGGTGTAATAACCACTTAAAACATTTCCCACATTCAGGGCATTTAAATGTTTTTTCTCCTGTATGAATCATTGTATGTTTTGCAAGATAATAGGCCCGAGAGAAACATTTCCCACACTCAGGCCAATTAAACTGTGTTTTTTCTGTGTGAATCCTCTGATGCGGATTAAAAGCAATGCTATCTGTAAAACACTTCCCACATTCAGGGCAGGAGAATGGTTGTTCTTGGTGCATAAGGGATGATTCGGGAATAGAATTCTCTTCACAAGAAGAAAATGTTTCTTCTTGTTTGCACTTTGTTTCACTATGGTTTATTTCCACTGGGTTTAGATTGGATTTTACATATTCTCCATTATTATCAGCTGTATATTCAGTCTGTGTATGTTCTTCTGTTTTATATGTGTCTGTGAGATTTCCTACGTCCCATGTGGGTGATTCCTCCTTAATGTCAGTAGATGGATATTCAGTCTGTGTATGTTCTGGGGGTTCATACATGTCGCTGTCTGGGAGATTTCCTTCGTCCCATGAGACCGGTTCCTCCTTAATGTCAGTAGATGGATATTCAGTCTGTGTATGTTCTGGGGGTTCATACATGTCGCTGTCTGGGAGATTTCCTTCTCCATATGTGGGTGATTCCTCCTTAATGTCAGTAGATGGATATTCAGTCTGTGTATGTTCTGGGGGTTCATACATGTCGCTGTCTGGGAGATTTCCTTCTCCATATGTGGGTGATTCCTCCTTAATGTCAGTAGATGGATATTCAGTCTGTGTATGTTCTGAGAGGGGAGAAATGTCAGGATGTGAGATATCTCCTTCTCCATGTGACTGGGATTCTGCCCCTGTATAAGTAGAGGTATATTGTGTCTGTGTATGTTCTGGGGGTTCATACATGTCGCTGTCTGGGAGATTTCCTTCTCCATATGTGGGTGATTCCTCCTTAATGTCAGTAGATGGATATTCAGTCTGTGTATGTTCTGGGGGTTCATACATGTCGCTGTCTGGGAGATTTCCTTCTCCATATGTGGGTGATTCCTCCTTAATGTCAGTAGATGGATATTCAGTCTGTGTATGTTCTGGGAGGGGAGAAATGTCAGGATGTGAGATATCTCCTTCTCCATGTGACTGGGATTCTGCCCCTGTATAAGTAGAGGTATATTGTGTCTGTGTATGTTCTGGGGGTTCATACATGTCGCTGTCTGGGAGATTTCCTTCGTCACATGAGGCCGGTTCCTCCTTAATATCAGGGGGTGAATATTCTGGGGGTTCTGTGATTGGATAAATCTCTTTCTCTGGGACGTGTCTTTCTTCAGACGCCAGAGATTCTCGCTCTGTGTATGTTGCAGATTCAGCTGGTCCTTTTCTCGTCTTGTTCAGATCCTTTTCCACATTATTGATTAGAATTTCACTTCCATTTTCACATCCAATATCCCATAAAGAAACCGCAGCGTGAAATTCACCCCATACAGATTTATCTATTGGAGGGAAAAATCACATGAACACGTGAGACGTTCATTCAGGAACACGTCTATTACACGGCACAGCCAACATTTCAGGGGATTATTGGGACACGTTGTTCTCTATCTTCCTATCACTGCGCTACCCTTCACCTCTCCAGCCTGGTGTCTAAGAGCATTTCTGGGAAGCTGCCACCCTACCTGAATATGCTGCTTCCCCCAGCAGCTCCCTCATCCTATAACCTCCGATCCAGGACCAGCACCTTACTTGCAATACCACAATACAAAAAGAAAATGGCTCGATCCTCATTTTCCTACAGAGCACCGCAAATATGGAATAACCTCCCAGACGCCATCAAATCTTCCCCCAGTCTAAAGTTCCTTAAGAGCTCCTTACTAACATACTGTACCTCAATACAGAATGCACCTGTAAACATGTAACACAGTGACTATATACAGAATGCACCTGTAAACATGTAACATAGTGACTATATACAGAATGCACCCAGTGGCGTAGCGTGGGGGGGGGGCAGGGGGGCCGTGGCCCCGGGTGCAGTTTTGTTAGGGGCGCATAATTTCTTTTGAAATTATGCGCCCCTAAAACTTGTGGCCTGACTGACCCGCCGGGCCCTCGGGCGCCACCCAAGGGCCCGCGGGTTGAGGGGACCCAGATGCCGGGCAGCGGGAGTGTCTGCCGGCTGCCCGGTCCTGAACAGTGAGTCCGTCCTGTTGATTGAAGGGGAGGCGGCTGCGTGCAGGCGCAGGTCACGTGGTCCGTCTAATCAGGTGGTACTGAGTCTCTGTACCACCTGACTGGCCGGACCGCGTGACCTGCGCACGCACGCAGCCGACTCCCCTTCAACAGGAAGGACTCGCACGCTGTTCAGGACCGGGGCGGGCAGGCACTCCCGCTGCCCGGGAGCTGGGGCAATATCCAGGTGAGAGCTGGGGCATATCCATGAGCTGGGGCAAATCCATGTGCTGGGGGGCAAATCCATGTGCTGGGGCAAATCCATGTGCTGGGGCATATCCATGAGCTGGGGCAAATCCATGTGCTGGGGCAAATCCATGAGCTGGGGCAAATCCATGAGCTGGGGCAAATCCATGAGCTGGGGCAAATCCATGAGCTGGGGCAAATCCATGTGCTGGGGACAAATCCATGAGCTGGGGCATATCCATGTGCTGGGGGGCAAATCCATGAGCTGGGGCAAATCCATGAGCTGGGGCATATCCATGAGCTGGGGCATATCCATGAGCTGGGGCAAATCCATGAGCTGGGGCAAATCCATGAGCTGGGGCAAATCCATGAGCTGGGGCAAATCCATGTGCTGGGGGGCAAATCCATGTGCTGGGGGGCAAATCCATGTGCTGGGGGGCAAATCCATGAGCTGGGGCAAATCCATGTGCTGGGGCAAATCCATGTGTGAGCTGGGGCAAATCCATGAGCTGGGGCAAATCCATGTGTGAGCTGGGGCAAATCCATGTGTGAGCTGGGGCATAGCCATGTGAGAGCTGGGGCAATATCGATAACGTGTCCACAGGTTGGGGGGGGCGCACAATTCTTGGCTGGCCCCGGGCGCTGACAACCCACGCTACGCCACTGAATGCACCTGTAAACATGTAACATAGTGACTATATACAGAATGCACCTGTAAACATGTAACACAGTGACTATATACAGAATGCGCCTGTAAACATGTAACACTGACTATATACAGAATGCACCTGTAAACATGTAACACAGTGACTATATACAGAATGCACCTGTAAACATGTAAAACAGTGACTATATACAGAATGCACCTGTAAACATGTAAAATAGTGACTATATACAGAATGCACCTGTAAACATGTAACATAATGACTATTTCCTACATATTTATTTTCTGTTAATCTGTATATTTGTGTTTTTTTTAATATCTTGCATTGTATTACTTTGTATTTCTGTAACTGTAACACTTCAATGTTCTTGAACCCAGGACATACTTGAAAACGAGAGAAATCTCAATGTATCCTTCCTGGTAAAATCTATACTATAAAAGGATAAGCTAAAAACTGTCCGTCGCCAAAACCCTACTGCGCATGCGCGACGGACATTTGAAAGCGGCCGTTAGAACACACAGGTAGCTGCGCGTGCCGGCCGCGTAAAAAAAAAAAAACGGCACGAGCCGCGCGCAGCTACCCGTGTGTTTACACGGCCAGATGCCCCGATCCTCCAGCGGTGACCGTCCTCCGGCTGCCGGCGGGCCTCCAGGCTCAGGCGAGCCCCCGGCTCGGTTTGGCCTACAGGCCCAGCCGAGCCGGGGACTCGCCTAAGCCTAGAGGTCCGCCGAGCAGGCCGCCGGCAGCCGGTCACCGCTGGAGGATCGGGGCCGAAGTTCCCAAAAACACACATAACCCCATAAGTCGGCCCTGAGCTCCAGCGGACACCTCCTCCGGCTGCCGCTGGGTGCTCGGCGGGCCTCTAGGCTTAGGCGAGCCCCCGGCTCGGTTTGGGCCTACAGGCCCAGCCGAGCCGGGGACTCGCCTAAGCCTAGAGGCCCGCCGAGCAGCCAGCGGCAGCCGGAGAAGGTCACCGCTGGAGGATCGGGGCCGAAGTTCCCAAACAAATACACCCCAAAATCGGCCCTGAGCTCCAGCGGAGACCTCCTCCGGCTGCCGCTGGCTGCTCGGCGGCCCTCTAGGCTTAGGCGAGCCCCCGGCTCGGTTTGGGCCTACAGGCCCAGCCGAGCCGGGGACTCGCCTAAGCCTAGAGGCCCGCCGAGCAGCCAGCAGCAGCCGGAGAAGGTCACCGCTGGAGGATCGGGGCCGAAGTTCCCAAACAAATACACCCCAAAATCGGCCCTGAGCTCCAGCGGAGACCTCCTCCGGCTGCCGCTGGCTGCTCGGCGGCCCTCTAGGCTTAGGCGAGCCCCCGGCTCAGTTTGGGCCTACAGGCCCAGCTGAGCCGGGACTCGCCTAAGCCTAGAGGCCCGCCGAGCAGCCAGCGGCAGCCGGAGAAGGTCACCGCTGGAGGATCGGGGCCGAAGTTCCCAAACAAATACACCCCAAAATCGGCCCTGAGCTCCAGCGGAGACCTCCTCCGGCTGCCGCTGGCTGCTCGGCGGGCCTCTAGGCTTAGGCGAGCCCCCGGCTCGGTTTGGGCCTACAGGCCCAGCCGAGCCGGGGACTCGCCTAAGCCTAGAGGCCCGCCGAGCAGCCAGCGGCAGCCGGAGAAGGTCACCGCTGGAGGATCGGGGCCGAAGTTCCCAAAAAATACACCCCAAAATCGGCCCTGAGCTCCAGCGGAGACCTCCTCCAGCTGCCGCTGGCTGCTCGGCGGGCCTCTAGGCTTAGGCGAGCCCCCGGCTTGGCTTGGGCCTACAGGCCCAGCCGAGCCGGGGACTCGCCTAAGCGTAGAGGCCGGCCGAGCAGCCTGCTCGGCCGGAGGAGGTCACCGCTGGAGCTCAGGGCCGATGTTGCCTAACACATACTCACCGACATCGGCCCTTAGCTCCTCCAGCGATGGCGGTCCCGCTTGCAGCATCCTCTCTCCGTTGCTCGCCGGAATGACGTCACGAAAGCCTTTGACCCCGGGGGGTCAAAGGCTTTCGTGACGTCATCCTGGCGAGCAACGGAGAGAGAGAGGATGCTGCAAGCGGGACCGCCATCGCTGGAGGAGCTAAGGGCCGATGTCGGTGAGTATGTGTGGAACCGGTGGAGGACTCGAGGCCGATGTAGGTGAGTATGTGCTCTACACACACACACACACCCTGCTTGCTCGGCCGGTATCCAAGCTTAGGCGAGCCCCCGGCTTGGCTTGGGCCTAGAGGCCCTGCCGAGCCGGGGACTCGCCTGAGCATGGAGGCCGGTCGAGTTGCATGCTCGGGCGTCCTCCAGGCTCAGGCGAGTCCCCGGCTCGGCTGGGCCTCTAGGCCCACGCCAAGCCAGGGGCTCGCCTAAGCTTGGTCGGCATCCAGGCTCAGGCGAGCCCCCGGCTTGGCTTGGGCCTAGAGGCCCAGCCGAGCCAGGGACTCACCTGAGCCTGGAGGATGGCCGAGCATGCAACTCGACCGGCCTCCATGCTCAGGCGAGTCCCCGCTCTGCTGGGCCTCTAGGCCCAAGCCAGGGGCTCGCCTAAGCTTGGATACCGGCCGAGTAAGCAGGGTGGGTGTGGAGAGCACATACTCACCTACATTAGCCCTGAGCTCCAGCGGTGACTGTCCTCCGGCTGTCGCAGGCTGCTCGGCCGGCCTCCAGGCTCAGGCGAGCCCCCGGCTTGGCTTGGGCCTACAGGCCCAGCCGAGCCGGGGGCCGCCTAAGCCTGGAGGCCGGCCGAGCAGCCTACGACAGCCACCGCTGAGGCTCCGGGCCAATGTAGGGGGATGTTGCCTACACATACTCACCTACATCGTCCCTTAGCTCCTCCAGCGATGGCGGTCCCGCTTCCAGCGTCCTCTCTCGCTCCGTTGTTCGCCGGAATGACGTCACGAAAGCCTTTGACCCCGGGGTCAAAGGCTTTCGTGACGTCATCCCGGCGACCAACGGAGCGAGAGAGGACGCTGGAAGCGGGACGCGGGACCGCCATCGCTGGAGGGCCGATGTAGGTGAGTATATCCACGAGCGGGGGGGGCCATATCCACGTGCTGGGGCGATATCCACGAGCTGGGGCAGTATCCACGTGCTGGGGCAGTATCCACGTGCTGGGGCAGTATCCACGTGCTGGGGCAGTATCCACGTGCTGGGGCAATATCCACGTGCTTGGGCAGTATCCACGTGCTTGGGCAGTATCCACGTGCTGGGGCAATATCCACGAGCTGGGGGCAGTATCCACGTGCTGGGGCAGTATCCACGAGCTGGGGCAATATCCACGTGCTGGGGCAGTATCCACGTGCTGGGGCAGTATCCACGTGCTGGGGCAGTATCCACGAGCTGGGGCAGTATCCACGTGCTGGGGCAATATCCACGTGCTTGGGCAGTATCCACATGCTGGGTCAATATCCACGTGCTGGGGCAATATCCACGTGCTGGGGCAATATCCACGTGCTTGGGCAGTATCCACGTGCTGGGGCAGTATCCACGTGCTGGGGCAATATCCACGTGCTTGGGCAGTATCCACGTGCTTGGGCAGTATCCACGTGCTGGGGCAATATCCACGAGCTGGGGGCAGTATCCACGTGCTGGGGCAATATCCACGAGCTGGGGCAATATCCACGTGCTGGGGCAGTATCCACGTGCTGGGGCAGTATCCACGTGCTGGGGCAGTATCCACAAGCTGGGGCAGTATCCACGTGCTGGGGCAATATCCACGTGCTTGGGCAGTATCCACGTGCTGGGGCAATATCCACGAGCTGGGGCAATATCCACGTGCTGGGGCAGTATCCACGTGCTGGGGCAATATCCACGTGCTGGGGCAGTATCCACGAGCTTGGGCAGTATCCACGAGCTGGGGCAGTATCCACGTGCTGGGGCAGTATCCACGTGCTGGGGCAGTATCCATCCACGTGCTGGGGCAGTATCCACGTGCTGGGGCAGTATCAATCCACGTGCTGGGGCAATATCCATGTGCTGGGCAGTATCCACGTGCTGGGGCAGTATCCACGAGCTGGGGCAATATCCACGTGCTGGGGCAGTATCCACGTGCTGGGGCAGTATCCACGTGCTGGGGCAGTATCCACGTGCTGGGGCAATATCCACGTGCTGGGTCAATATCCACGTGCTGGGGCAGTATCCACGTGCTGGGGCAATATCCAGGAGCTGGGGCAGTATCCACGAGCTGGGGCAATATCCACGTGCTGGGGCAGTATCCATCCACGTGCTGGGGCAATATCACGTGCTAGGGCAGTATCCACGAGCTGGGGCAGTATCCACGAGCTGGGTCAATATCCACGTGCTGGGGCAGTATCCACGTGCTAGGGCAGTATCCACGAGCTGGGGCAATATCCACGTGCTGGGTCAATATCCACGTGCTGGGGCAGTATCCACGTGCTGGGGCAATATCCAGGAGCTGGGGCAGTATCCACGAGCTGGGGCAATATCCACGTGCTGGGGCAGTATCCATCCACGTGCTGGGGCAATATCCACGTGCTAGGGCAGTATCCACGAGCTGGGGCAGTATCCACGAGCTGGGGCAGTATCCACGAGCTGGGGCAATATCCACGTGCTGGGGCAATATCCACGTGCTAGGGCAGTATCCACGAGCTGGGGCAGTATCCACGTGCTGCGGCAATATCCACGTGCTGGGGCAATATCCACGTGCTGGGGCAGTATCCACGTGCTGGGGCAGTATCCACGTGCTGGGGCAGTATCCACGTTCTGGGGCAGTATCCACGTGCTGGGGCAGTATCCACGTGCTGGGGCAATATCCACGAGCTGGGGCAATATCCACGTGCTGGGGCAATATCCACGTGCTGGGGCAGTATCCACGTGCTGGGGCAATATCCACGTGCTGGGGCAATATCCACGAGCTGGGGCAGTATCCACGAGCTGGGGCAGTATACATGAGCAGGGGCAGTATATCCACAATAGACTGCCCTCTGGGCAGGCTTTACAACTAGTCCTTTATAAATAAATAAATAAATAAATACAGGCACACACAACAATAAAAAAATAAAGATAAAAAAAAGACACCCGGCGTTGCGGAAAAGTCAATTTAGGGTGTTCTTACATTTTATATAAAGAGGACAAGGTCACAAGGCAAAAATATCCCTGACGAAGACTCATACAAGACGAACACGTTGGATTATTTTGTGATTACAACTGTATGTGCAGTGTGTATGATCATATCACAGAATCCACAATAAAACTCACAGTAATGTGCAGTGTGTACGAGCGTATCACAGAATCCACAGCAATAAAACTCACAGGAATGTGCGGTGTGTATGAGCGTATCACAGAACCCACAATAAAACTCACAGGAATGTGCGGTGTGTATGAGCGTATCACAGAATCCACAGCAATAAAACTCACAGTAATGTGCAGTGTGTGTGAGCGTATCACAGAATCCACAGCAATAAAACTCACAGTAATATATCTATCTGTGTCTGCACCCCGGGCATGAAGCCGAAGTTAGCTTCTTATTCGCCCAGGATCTTATTCATGAAAGAATAATGTCAATAAAAAGTAGTTTAAAACAATTGGACAATTCGAACACAATCATATGAAGAAATAAATGTATCCAGATAACTGGCACCCCCCCCCACACTCCAATTGTTTCAATGGTAAAATATGAATAGTAATCTGATGATTCTCTCTATGAAAATCATCTTGGCTCACCCCACAAACTGACTAGTTTTCTATTAATTAGACTGTTCTCTATCAGAAAAAACATAATCTAGCCCGAGCCAAACATTATTGATTAAGCAAACTGGCATCAAACCTGGCCCCCACGCTCCAACCCTGTAATTTTTTTAATATTCTAAGGGCCAAATTACATACTTGGTGCTAACTGTGACAGACACCGCTACTCGGAGGGAGTAGATTCGCCGTAGGTGCGGTGGTTGCTCTGCAGTGAGCCGCGATAGCAAGCCAGAGTCAGGTCCCTTGCTAGAAGCTAGCGAGTCAGCAGTAGGAAATACCTAGCAGATTGTCCCTCTTCCCAAATACTCGGCGAGGCGTAGTACAGGTTAAGCAGGTTGGTTTATTTTTGAACAGCACAGACACGGTACATTTATATGGTACAGTCACATTGTTCTCTCCCATAACCACCCTCAGACATCCCGGCGCCAGTTTTAACGCTGCCTCCAGCCATAGCCATTTTCGTATACTTAACATGGGCTGACCCGGCCTCTAGCTCGAGCCCAGCTCTTGGTGCCACACTGTCTGGCCCACCCTGGGCTGTTCCTTGCCCAGGAAATTTCACCCTCCTGGAGTGCGGGCTCTGAATACGGTGCAGGATTTTCTCTGCAGCTGGGAAGCCGGCCTCAGTTTAGCGGTTGATTGAGGGGTGATTTTGGTGGTGCTCCCCTTTAGAACTCACCCCTCAGTGGCACCATATTCTCAGGGCCCTTCTGACCAAAAAGCACTCTGGTGGCATGTACAGGGGCTGAGCAGTGCATGGATTAGGCATGTCGGCTGTGCTGGGTCTCGGCCGGTGGCAACTGTATCAGGGTTGCGGTGGGCAGATAAACCACGATGGCTGGGCAAGGCAGGGGTGGCAAAGAGCTTAATAAACATCAGGGTCATACAAGCACAAATTGTACAAACGAATTATACATTTGGGTGAACGAAAACTGGTCAATTTCGGTGGTATTAATTTGTGAGGGATTACAGGTGCATTTGGTGCGGGGAATTGCGAGGGGAAACACAATACACACACAGGGATCATACAGACATAAATTGTATAAATGAATTTTAACATTGAACCAACGAACTTGTAACGTTTTATATGCCAATAACTTGAAAGTGACGGCTGTTCTGTCACAATCTCTATTCTACTTCTATGTTCACTGGTCTGTTGACTCGGGGATCGTGATACATACGTTTGGCTGGCATAGGTCCGCTCGCTATGGTTACTGGCGTGACATGAAGCCCTAGTGCTCTCTCCTCTGCCTTTTGATCTGACTCAATTTCTCAGATCCTACCAGCGTGATATAATATCTCCTTCATTTTTGTTTTTTAATTCACCAACCCCTGTAGTGAATACAGGATTCTATTGTTATACGTTGGGCTTGAGCTCCCCACCCTTCCCTTCTGGCGTCCATGTCTCCATGGCAGTGCAGCATTTTAGCAACGCGCCTATGATGTACCCACGCACCCAGCACTTCTAGGGTCCCTCGATTGAGCGGCATGTGGCATTCTCCGACATGGTGATTGGGTAAGTTATGTGATCTCTGCTTATTTAATGTTTGCTTTTATTATTGTATACCACCTTGATAAAAGGCCTCTAGGGACCGAAACGTTGGTTCTTTTATGGACATGTAATAAACCTTAATTTTTTAGCCAAGTCTTCGTGTGCCCCCCTTCCCTATTATAAATATATATATATATATATATATCCCACCTTTTCCTTTTTGTCCTTGGTTGCAGTCTTGCATACCTTAGGCATAGGGGATGATGGTTCCTCAACTTTGGTGTCTGAGCCTACTTCCATCTTACCACTACACTCTGAAAGTGCCTCAAAAGAATTAAGAAGAGCCACAGACTGTGGGACATGCCTTCTATCCACAACTCTAAGTCTACCAGATCCTACAGTAGTCCATCTGCCGCTCCTAGGAGGCCTCTGTGGCAGTGGCTTTTTAACAGTCATTGCCTGAGTTTGTCTAACAGATAATTTACAAATCTCAGACTTCAAACAGGCAATTTCCTGCTGCAATAAAGAGAACTGCCTACATATCAGGCACACTCCAAACCTCCAAAAATTGGATCTAAAAACAAATGCATGACAGCTATTACACTGGACCAAGCCTGCCATTATAAAAGAATGGATTTAAAACCAGCAAATCTTACCTTTTTGTAGGTTTTGCCGCATAGAAGGCTTATCAATAAATTGCAATCTTTGAGCTTGGATTCCAATATTGTTGAATGGATTAGGCAGTGACTGAGTGACAGGCAACAGAGGGTTGTGGTAAATGGAGTTTATTCGACGCAAGGTCTTGTTACCAGTGGGGTACCTCAGGGGTCAGTACTTGGACCCATTCTCTTTAATATTTTATTAGTGATATTGCAGAAGGTATTAATGGAAAAGTATGTCTTTTTGCTGATGACACAAAGATTTGCAACAGGGTTGACGTTCCTGGAGGGATCAGCCAAATGACAAATGATTTAGGTAAACTAAAAAAATGGTGGGAGCTGTGGCAATTGAGTTTTAATGTGGATAAGTGCAAGATAATGCACCTGGGACGTAAAAACCCAAGGGCTGAATATAGAATATTTGATACAGTCCTAACCTCAACATTCGAGGTATGGGATTTAGGGGTTATTATCGCAGAGGATCTAAGGGTAACAGAGCAGCAGGAAATGCTGGCAGAATGCTTGGAAATGCTGGCAGAATGCTTGGAAATGCTGGCAGAATGCTTGGTTGTGTAGGGAGAGGTATTTGCAGTAGGAAAAGGGAAGTGCTCATGCCACTGTACAGAGCACTGGTGAGACCTCACTTGGAGTACTGTGTGCGGTACTGGAGATCGTATCTCCAGAAGGATATAGACATCTTAGAGAGAGTTCAGAGAAGGGCTACTAAAATGGTGTACGGCTTGAAGGAGAAAAGTTACCAGGAAAGGCTTAATGATCTTAACATGTATAGCTTGGAAAAAAGACGAGACACAGGAGATATGATAGAAACATTTAAATACGTAAAGGGAATCCACAAGGTAGAGGAAGGGAGTATATTTAAAAGGAAACAAAGTAGCAAAACAAGAGGACATAGTCTTAGATTAGAGGGGCAAAGGTTTAAAAGTAACATCAGGAAGCATTATTTTACTGAGAGGGTGGTGGATACATGGAACAGACTTCCAGTAGAAGTGGTAGACGCCAAAACAGTAATTGAATTTAAGCAAGCATGGGATAGGCATAAGGCTATCCTAAACAAAAGATAAATCCAGGTAAAGTATCCATGTAATTGGGCAGACTAGATGGGCCGAAAGGTTCTTCTCTGCCGACATTTTCTAATATATATATATTAGGGATGCACCGATACCACTTTTTTAAGACAGAGTACGAGTACAGATACTTTTGTTCAAGTACTCACCGATACCGAGTACCGATACATTTATCTTATGTCATGTGACCACTTTCCAATAAGAACAGACCTCATATAAAGCCCCCAGGTCTCATGGATATGCCCCCCAGCTCATGGATACTGTCAGCTCATGGATTTGCCCCCCACTCATGGATAATGCCCCCAGCTCAATGATACTGCCCCCCAGCTCATGGATACTGCCCCCACAGCTCATGGATACTGCCCCCCAGCTCAATGGAATACTGTCCCAGCTCATGGATATTGCCCCCCAGCTCGTGGATAATGCCCAGCTCGTGGATACTGCCCCCCAGCTATGGATATGCCCCCCAGCTCAATGGAAAATGCCCCCCAGCTCATGGATATGCCCCCCAGCTCATGGATATGCCCCCCAGCTCATGGAAATATGCCCAGCTCTATGGATATGCCCCCCAGCTCATGGATATCCCCCAGCTCATGGAAATGCCCCCCAAGCTCATGGATATGCCCCCCAGCTCATGGATATGCCCCCCAGCTCATGGAAATGCCCCCCAGCTCATGGAAATGCCCAGCACATGGATTTCCCCAACTTATGGATAATGCCCCCAGCTCATGATAATGCCCCCCCAGCACATGGATTGCCCCCAGCTCATGGATTTCTCCCCAGCTCATGGATAATGCCCCCCCAGCAAACATGGATTTGCCCCCAGCTCATGGATAATGCCCCCCCAGCACATGGATTTGCCCCAGTCTCATGATAAAATCCTCCACAGCAAACATGGATTTGCCCCAGCTCATGGATAGAAAAATTAGAAAAATGTCGGCAGATAAGAACCTTTGGCCCATCTAGTCTGCCCAATTACATGGATACTTGACCTGGATTTTCTTTTGTTTAGGATAGCCTTATGCCTATCTCATGCTTGCTTAATTCAATTACTGTTTTGGCCTCTACCACTTCTACTGGAAGACTGTTCCATGTATCCACCACCCGCTCAGTAAATAATGCTTCCTGATGTTACTTTTAAACCTGTGCCCCTCTAATCTAAGACTATGTCCTCTTGTTTTGCTATTTGTTTCCTTTTAAATATACTCCCTTCCTCTACCTTGTGGATTCCCTTTACGTATTTAAATGTTTCTATCATATCTCCTCTGTCTCGTCTTTTTTCCAAGCTGTACATGTTAAGATCATTAAGCCTTTCCTGGTACTTTTCTCCTTCAAGCCGTACACCAATTTAGTAGCCCTTCTCTGAACTCTCTCTAAGATGTCTATATCCTTCTGGAGATACGGTCTCCAGTACTGCACACAGTACTCGAAGTGAGGTCTCACCTGTCTGTACAAGTGGCATGAGCACTTCCCTTTTCTACTGCTAATAACCTCTCCCTACACAACCAAGCATTCTGCTAGCATTTCCTGCTGCTCTATTACATTGACTACTTTTACCTTAGATCTCTGAAATAATGACCCGTAAAATCCCTTTCCTCAGATGTTGAGGTTAGGACTGAGTATCAATATTCTATATCAGCCTTTGGGTTTTTACGTCCCAGGTGCATTATCTTGCACTTATCCACATTAAAACTCAATTGCCACAACTCCAACCATTTTTTTAGTTTACCTAAATCATTTGTCATTGGCTGATCCCTCAGGACGTCAACAACTGTTGCAATTTTTGTGTCATCAGCAAAAAGACAACTTTTCCATTAATACCTTCTGCAATATCACATAAAATATTAAAGAGAATGGTGTCCCAAGTACTGACCCCTGAGGTACCCCACTGGTAACAAGACCTTGCGCCGAAATTAAACTCCATTTACGCACAACCCTCTGTTTGTCCTGTCCCTTCACGCCGAACAGGGGGCTCACCTCTCGCAGGCTCAGACGGGCCACCCCGCCGGCTGTTACGCCGCCCGGCGATGCGGCAACAGCCGGGAGGCTTGCCCATCACGAGGGCTGGCGGTGGCGGTCCGACGCGCCGGCGTCCCCGGCGCGTAACTCAAGGGCTGGGGACGCTCCAGGGCCCTGCCCGGTCCATTGCGGCCCTCTCCACGCCCGCACTGACAGGGTCAGCGCCGCAGCCCCGCTGTCTCCACGTGGGACATGGCGGCTCCCGGCGTCTGACGTCACAGGGGCGGGTACAGCGGTCAGGATTGGTGGAACAGGCCCAAGGGGAGGAACCTCAGCCCTGGGTGGACCTGATAGGGAACAGCACCAAAACCCACTCAGGCCCTGATTGGCTCTCCTATCTAGAGGAGCCAATTGGTGAACAGACAAACCCCACCACGTATATAAACCCTTCTGTCACACTCAGTCCTCGCTTCAGCGTTGTATCACTTCCAGTGGTTACTAATTGAGAAGCTTATTCATGTGCTACCTGTGTACCAGTTCTTGGCTTACCCTTCGACCTTTCCTGTTTCGCCGCCTGTCCCTGACCACCCTTCTGACCACGACTACGATATTTGGAAAACCCTTTTGTACCGCGATCCTGAGACTATTCTCCCGCCTCTGCACCTGGGCTCCAGATCCCCTGCCGCAAGCCGTGACATACGCTGAAGCCTCCATGGAACCCGCAGAGGTCACGGACGCCCTCACGGCCCTGTCACACCAAGTCTCCAATTTGGCCCGGTCAGTCCAGGACCTACAGACTGAACATCGCCAACTCCAGATTCAAATACAAGCTGCAACTTTGCCACCTCCGTACGCCCCTCCTTCGGCACCTGCTTCAGTACAGCCTATTCCGGAGAATGCTGCTCCAGAACCTCAAACCAAATTACCAGACTCTTTCAACGGAGATCGCACCCAGTTTGAAGCATTTATGCTTGATTGCTGCATCCTCTTTTCCCTTAAACCACGTACTTACAACAATGACTTTATAAAAGTACGTATGGTTATGTCACTACTCAGTGGTGAACCCAAGAAATGGGCGCACACCCTCCTCAGGGAACAGGACCCCGTTCTGGAGACCTGGCCCTCCTTTGCAGCTGCCTTGGAGTCAATGTATCAAGACCCTCACAAGAGGGAGTCGGCCCAAAATGTTCTCAGAGCACTCAAACAGGGCCGCCGCCCCGTGGAGGAATACGTCACCCAGTTTCGTCATTACGCCCACGAAACCGCTTGGAATGAGGCCGCCCTCCTTGACCAGTTTCGTCGTGGCTTGGCAGACCACCTAAAAGACGAACTCGCACGAGTTGGGGTACCCCGTTCCCTCGATACCTTGACCGACTTCTGTATACAGTTTGACCGGAGATGGAGGGAACGCAGAGATGAAAGATCGCCCCTCGTCCCTCGACCCATTCCAGAGCCTTCCCATACCTCCTTCTCCTCTAATGTTTCCATCCCTAGGAGAAGAGAAGAACCCATGCAGATAGGGCTGGTGGATCGACGTCTGTCTCCAGCCGAAAGAGATAGACGCAAACGCCTCCAATTGTGTCTCTACTGTGGGGAAGCCAATCACCAAGTCCGTCTCTGTCCTATGAAACCTTCGGTTATGGGAGGTAAGACTGGATTCATTTCCACACTCTCTAGTCCCTCTCGTTTCACCCACACGCCTCACCTGCTTCTACCCGTTTCCCTACAGTGGCAACAGAAGACCTATCCGACCCAAGCGATGGTGGATTCAGGGGCTAGCGGATGTTTTGTGGATTCAGCCCTAGTAAAACGCATCAAGTTACCTTTACTCAATAAAGATTGTCCTGTCAAAATCAGAATGGTGGATGGTTCCTCATTAAGTTCCGGTCCCATAACAAAAGAGAGTATACTTATCCAAATGACCATAGGTGTGGGTCATTCCGAGAAAATAAAATTTGATGTGGTTGATTCGCCTATCTTCCCAATTATCCTTGGTATACCCTGGTTACGTCTCCACGACCCTGCTATCCAATGGTCTACTGGTATGGTGTCTCTCTCCTCCTCATACTGCCAAAGTAATTGTAATCCCTCACCGACCATAGGTGTCATGGAATTAGACGAAACCACAATTCCTACCACTTCATTACCTGAACAATACCACGATTTCTTAGATGTGTTTGACAAAAAGAAAGCCGAATCCCTACCACCAAGAAGGCATTATGATTGTCCCATCGACCTTTTACCTGGGGCTCCCATCCCTTATGGGCGTATCTTTCCCCTGTCTGAACCCGAGTTAAAGGTCCTTAAAGAATATATCCAGGAAAACTTACAAAAAACATTCATTCAACCATCTACCTCCCCTGCTGGTGCAGGAATATTTTTTGTTGACAAAAAGGATGGTGGCCTAAGACCATGTGTGGACTACCGCGAATTAAATAGAGTTACGATTAAAAATAGATACCCTCTACCACTCATTCCTGAACTCCTCGAACGCCTTCAAAAAGCATGTATCTATTCCAAATTGGACTTGCGCGGAGCATATAACCTCGTACGTGTCCGGGAAGGAGATGAGTGGAAAACCGCCTTCCGAACTCGGTATGGGCATTTTGAATACAATGTAATGCCGTACGGGCTTTGTAACGCCCCCGCTACTTTCCAACATTTTGTTAATGACATTTTTCGGGACCTTCTGGATCAGTTCGTCGTGATTTATCTTGATGACATCCTGATATTCTCTTCTTCCCTCCAGGAACACAGGCAACACGTTACCACCGTACTTCAACGGCTCCGGGAAAATCACCTGTATGCCAAATTGGAGAAATGTACCTTCGAGACAACTAAGGTGGAATTCCTGGGTTTCATTATCTCCCCTGGAAGTATAGAGATGGACCCCCGCAAGTGGAGGCCATTACTGCTTGGCCAATACCCAGCAATCCTAAAGAGGTACAGAGATTCATCGGTTTCGCCAATTTCTATAGGCGTTTTATTCGAGACTTTTCTAAGATTACGCAACCGTTGACTGCACTCACTAGCCCTAGTGTGAAGTTTCGATGGACTGAAGAAGCCCAAAGGGCGTTCGACAAACTTCGTGATCTCTTCATTTCCGCTCCTGTCCTACAACTCCCTAACCCACAATTGCCATTCACTCTCGAGGTAGATGCCTCAGAGTTTGCCGTCGGGGCCGTCCTCTCCCAGAGGTCCCCTTAGGACAACTACATCCAGTAGCTTACTATTCCAAAAGACTTTGCCCTGCAGAACGCAATTATGACATAGGAGATCGGGAGCTCCTAGCCATCAAGCGTGCCTTTGAAGAGTGGCGCCATCTACTCGAGGGCACGTCCAATCCCGTTACTGTGTATACCCGACCACAAAAATTTGGAGTATTTGAAATCAGCCAAACGTCTAAAACCCCGACAAGCTCGCTGGGCCCTTTTCTTTGCTAGGTTCAATTTTCACGTCACATACCGGCCGGGCTCAAAGAATGGCAAAGCAGATGCGCTCTCAAGAGTACAAGACCTCGCACTTCTACCACCCACCCCTTCCCCTACAGTGTTGCCGACACAATGCTTCTTGGGCATGACATCATGCCTTCATGATAAAATTAAGCAATTGACTGCTAGTACTTCTTTGCCGGTTTCTTCTGAGGGTTTCCACATCCACAATCATTGCATTTACGTCCCTGAAGAGGCTCGCAAGGAGGTACTGCATATGTGCCACGACTCATTGGTAGCTGGACATCCAGGAAGCAGGAAAACCGTGGACTTACTCAAACGTCACTTCTGGTGGCCCTCCATGTTCTCCGATGTCAATAAGTATGTCGCTGGTTGCCCTACGTGCCTCCGGTCCAAGCACACCACGACCAAAGTGGCAGGGCTATTACATCCATTGCCAATCCCGACCCGTCCCTGGTCGCAGATTTCCACAGACTTTATCGTAGACCTACCTCCTTCTCATAAAAACACTGTCATAATGGTAGTAGTCGACCGTTTGACTAAGATGGCACACTTTATTCCCTACCCAAAGTTACCCACAGCTGCTGAAACAGCTTCCCTATTTCTCCATAACGTGTTCAAGATCCATGGCATTCCTGACTCTATCGTCTCCGACAGGGGAACCCAATTTACCTCCCGGTTTTGGAAAGCCTTCTGCTCTCTTCTCCGAATCCAGGTCTCGCTTTCCACTGCTTTCCATCCCCAGTCTAATGGTCAAACTGAACGGGTTAATCAGACTCTTGAACAGTATTTGCGTTGTTTTTCCACTTATAGGCAAGATGACTGGGTCGAGTTGTTACCCCTCGCTGAATTTGCCTATAATTCCCACGATCATGAGTCCACTGGTTCTACCCCTTTTTTTCTTAATGTGGGGTTTCACCCTACCATGATTCCAGGTCTGGCCCCCCATTCTTCAGTCCCTGACGTCGACTCGCGCCTTGCCCTACTTCAAGAGGCCTGTCAGTTAGCACAATCTACCCTCCGTACTGCTCAACAGAGGTATAAATTAAAAGCTGATCGTCACCGTTCTGTTCCCCCGGCCTTTCAAGTAGGTGACAAGGTCATGCTGTCCACAAAAAACCTTCGCCTGCACTGTCCCTCTAAAAAACTAGGCCCCTGCTTTATTGGACCTTTCCCTATTTCCCATCAGGTTAATCCTGTTGCTTTCCGCCTCACGCTCCCCCCCACGTATCGGATTCACCCTGTCTTCCATGTCTCCCTTCTCAAATCTGTCCCCCTGAGTCACTGACTGGCAGGGATATGCCCCCTGGTCCGCCCGTGCTTGTTGGTGACGACCTCGAATACGAGGTTGACCGCATCCTCGATTCCAGACTCCTTCGCGGGGCTCTTCAGTACCTTGTCCAATGGAAGGGGTATGGTCCTGAGGAGCGATCCTGGGAACCCGCCTCCTTTGTACACGCTCCCTCGTGCCTTCGGGCATTTCACCGCGCTCATCCGGATAGGCCGGGTCCTTTTTGCGTCCGGAGGCCGCTCCTTCGAGGGGGGGTTCTGTCACGCCGAACAGGGGGCTCACCTCTCGCAGGCTCAGACGGGCCACCCCGCCGGCTGTTACGCCGCCCGGCGATGCGGCAACAGCCGGGAGGCTTGCCCATCACGAGGGCTGGCGGTGGCGGTCCGACGCGCCGGCGTCCCCGGCGCGTAACTCAAGGGCTGGGGACGCTCCAGGGCCCTGCCCGGTCCATTGCGGCCCTCTCCACGCCCGCACTGACAGGGTCAGCGCCGCAGCCCCGCTGTCTCCACGTGGGACATGGCGGCTCCCGGCGTCTGACGTCACAGGGGCGGGTACAGCGGTCAGGATTGGTGGAACAGGCCCAAGGGGAGGAACCTCAGCCCTGGGTGGACCTGATAGGGAACAGCACCAAAACCCACTCAGGCCCTGATTGGCTCTCCTATCTAGAGGAGCCAATTGGTGAACAGACAAACCCCACCACGTATATAAACCCTTCTGTCACACTCAGTCCTCGCTTCAGCGTTGTATCACTTCCAGTGGTTACTAATTGAGAAGCTTATTCATGTGCTACCTGTGTACCAGTTCTTGGCTTACCCTTCGACCTTTCCTGTTTCGCCGCCTGTCCCTGACCACCCTTCTGACCACGACTACGATATTTGGAAAACCCTTTTGTACCGCGATCCTGAGACTATTCTCCCGCCTCTGCACCTGGGCTCCAGATCCCCTGCCGCAAGCCGTGACAACTGTCACTCAGCCACTGCTATCCATTCAACATATTGGAATCCAAGCTCAAAGATTGCAAATTTATTGATAAGCCTTCATGCGGAACAGTATCAAAACCTTACTGAAATCTAAATAAGCAATGTCTACTGCACCACCTGTGTCTATTATTTTTGTACCCAATCAAAAAAATCATAAGATTAGTTTGGCATGATCTCCTGAGGTAAACCCATGTTGTTTCTGATCCTGTAATCTATGTGTTTTTAGATGTTCAACAATCCTTCCTTTAACATGGTTTCCATTAATTTCCCCACTACTGACGTAAGACAACTGGCCTATAGTTCCCCGATTCCTCCCTACTACCCTTCTTGTAAATGGGCACAACATTTGCTAATTTCCAGTCTTCTGGGACGACTCTGTTACAAGGATTGGTTAAATAAATCTGTTAACGGTTTTGCTATTACATCACTGAGCTCTTTTAATAATTTAGGATGGATCCCATCAGGCCCCATTGATTTATTTGTCTTTACTTTAGACAGCTGCTTTAGAACCTCCTCCTCTGTAAACTCATATGTAGATGTCTCTTTAGTGTTCTCTCCTAACTGAGGTCCCTTTCCTTCCTTTTCTTCTGCAAAGACTGAACAAAAATAGTCATTGGGGCACATGGATTTGCCCCCATCTCATGGATAATGCCCCCCCAGCACATGGATTTGCCCCCAGCTCATGGATAATGCCCCCCCAGCACATGGATTTGCCCCCAGCTCATGGATAATGCCCCCCCAGCTCATGGATTTGCCCCCAGCTCATGGATAATGCCCCCCAGCACATGGATTTGCCCCCAGCTCATGGATAATGCCCCCAGCACATGGATTTGCCCCCAGCTCATGGATAATGCCCCCCAGCTCATGGTTTGCCCCCAGCTCATGGATAATGCCCCCCCCGCACATGGATTTGCCCCCCGCACATGGATTGCCCCACTCATGGATAATGCCCCCAGCTCATGGATTTGCCCCCAGCTCAATGGATAATGCCCCCCCAGCACATGGATTTGCCCCCAGCTCATGGATATGCCCCCCAGCTCACCTCCGCTCATACTTACCTTCCTTTAGCGACGCGGGAAAGTCTTCGCGCGTGCGCTCGTTGGAAGGACCCCAGCCGCGACCACGTGGGACCATGTGATCGCGGCTGGGGTCCTTCAACGAGCGCACGCGGGGAAACTTTCCCGGCGTCGCTAAAGGAAGGTAAGTATGAGCAGAGAGCAGCTGCAGGGCCTGTCTGAATGCTCTATCAGCATTCGGACAGGCCCTGCAGCTGCTCACTTTGTTTATAACTTACCTTCCTTTAGCGACGCCGGGAAAGTTTCCGCGCGTGTGCTCGTTGGAAGGACCCCAGCCGCGATCACATGGTCCCACGTGGTCGCGGCTGGGGGCCTTCCAACGAGCACGCGCAAAGACTTTCCCGGCGTCGCTAAAGGAAGGTAAGTATAAACAAAGTGGGGTGAGCAGCTGCAGGGCCTGTCCGAATGCCGATAGAGCATTCGAACAGCCGCCCCAGCCCCTAGGATGCCGGCAAGCCGGCTCAATGCCGGCTTCCGGTATCGGGAAAAAATATCGGGGTACTGCACGAGTACCAAGTACTCCTGCAGTACCCGGTATCGACACCGATATCGATACTAGTATCGGTATCGGTGCAACCCTAATATATATACAGAAAATCCAGCACTCACGGGTTCAGGTGCACATGCCTGGTGCAGCGCCTAGTATAATAGATCCAGTATACAAATAGCGGCACTCTGGGTCTTAAAGCAGGATAATCTTTTATTTGTAGAAGGTCAACGTTTCAGCTTACTTTCCGCAAGCTTTCCTCAGGACAATCGTCCTGAGGAAAGCTTGCGGGGAGTAAGCTGAAACGTTGACCTTCTACAAATAAAAGATTATCCTGCTTTAAAAGACCCAGAGTGTCGCTATTTGTATACTGGAGATTATATATATATATATTCTGATGAGGGTCCAACAAACCCGAAACAGCGCTCTCCTAGGAGTGGCTTTGACCAGTTGCATAAACCTTATCTCTGCTAGAAAGCCATAGTGTGGCATAGCATTGTGTAGCGCTGGTTTTAAAACACTGTTGTTGTAGTACTTATTTTTGGCCACCAGAGGGAGACAAGCGCAATGTAAGACACTGGACATTGGGACTACATTTTCCAGCATGCTTTGCGGGCGGGAACAGGAAGTGGGTGGGAAAGAGAGATTTACATCCGCAGCCTCGTGGAGAGAAGAAGCAGAGCGCGCAGAGGAGTGAAGAGAGCAAGACGCACGTGAAAGAGATAACGATCGCGACCTGGCTGGAGCGCAGGTGCGGCCTTGCGGAGCTGGAGATCGGTTTCCCCTTTACTTGCCAAAGACCTAGCGATCCACCGCTGGTAACTTTACACAGATACAGAGTATGCTGAAGGACCCCGAGTTAGGAGACCGCAGATGATCTAATGGGAGTGCAGGCGGTGAGCTGAGCATCTTGTGGCAGACACAGACAAGCAAGACAGTGGATCCGGTGGCACAGAGTCCCAGTCAAATCGAGCGGAGAGACATCCTGGGTCGAGCAGAGTGCAGAGTATCTGGCGGATGGGTGAGAGGCCTTCCCGGCCACAGTAAAAATAATAAAGCACGCTGCAGTTTTGTCAAAACCTACAGGGCCCCAACGTGACTAGTCGAAGACACACCTGAAATCATTCACTGGCCAGTTGAATATTGTACCCGGGTACCAATACACGCTTTCTTGGGACACAACCTGTACGGGACTCACACTCCAAACACGAAGGGGTTAAAATTCCTTTTTCTTTTCCGCTGCGCGTTTCTCGCATTACGAACTACTGTAAATATATATATATATACGTATACCGTGTTGCTCTTTATATGCCAGTTTATTCAGTAAACTTATAAAATCCACAACAGTGCTGGTGTATATTTATTCCCTAGTGCGGGGAGACTGACCCGAGGTTTAAATTCAGCGGCTCCTCCGGGAGTGAGCGCTACAATTGATTTTAGGGTTTTGTGTAATAACAGACCCAAGATGCATAAAAGTGAGACAGATGTCATTTGCATATCCTACCCAGAATTCCTTGCCTCATATGGGGAATGTGGCACAGTAGCTCTGGGATGCAATTCTTTGAATTGCTGTGATGTGCAAGTGGCTTCTGCAATAATAAACATACATATAAATATACAGTCAGGTACAGAAGTATTGGGACATATACACAATTCTAACATCTTTGGCTCTATACACCACCACAATGGAGAAGACTTCACCAGAGTGAATACAGAGGGTTCACCACATGATGTAAACTATTGGTGAGCCTCAAAAACAGGAAGGCCAGATTAGAGTTTGCCAAACAACACCTAACAAAGCCTTCACAGTTCTGGAACAAGATCCTATGGACAGATGAGACCAAGATCAACTTGTACCAGAGTGATGGGAAGAGAAGAGTATGGAGAAGGAAAGGAACTGCTCATGATCCTAATCATACCACCTCATCAGTGAAGCATGGTGGTGGTAGTGTCATGACGTGGGCATGTATGGCTGCCAATGGAACTGGTTCTCTTGTATTTATTGATGATGTGACTGCTGACAAAAGCAGCAGGATGAATTCTGAAGTGTTTGGGGCAATATTATCTGCTCACATTCAGCCAAATGCTGCAGAACTCATTGGACGGCGCTTCACAGTGCAGATGGACAATGACCCAAAGCATACTGCAAAAGCAACCAAAGAGTTTGTGAAGGGACAGAAGTGGAATGTTATGCAATGGCCAAGTCAATCACCGGACCTGAATGCCATTGAGCTGCATTTCACTTGCTGAAGACAAAACTGAAGGGAAAATGCCCCAAGAACAAGCAGGAACTGAAGACAGTTGCAGTAGAGGCCTGGCAGAGCATCACCAGGGATGAAACCCAGCGTCTGGTGATGTCTATGCGTTCCAGACTTCAGGCTGTGATTGACTGCAAAGGATTTGCCACCAAGTATTAAGAAGGGAAAGTTTGATTTATGATTATTATTCTGTCCCATTACCTTTGGTCCCTTAACAAGTGGGAGGCACATCTGCAAACTGCTGTAAGTCCTACACCGTTCACCTGAGTTGGATGTACATACCCTCAAATTAAAGCTGACAGTCTGCAGTTAAAGCACATTGTGTTTGTTTCATTCCAACTCCATTGTGGTGATGTATAGAGCCAAAGATGTTACAATTGTGTCCATGTCCCAATATTTCTGGCCCTGACTGTATATATACACTGCTCAAAAAGATAAAGGGGACACAAACCTAAGACCTGCTCGATGTGAATGAATGAAATTTTCTTATTAAATACTGGGGTCATTACATTGTGTCACTGAATGTGCTGACAACAAAATCACACAAACATTATCAATGGAAATCAAATTGATTAACCCATGGAGGTGTGGATTTGGAGTTACACTCAAAATTAAAGTGGAAAACAACAGTACAGGCTGATCCAACTTTGATGTAATGTTCTTCAAACAAGTCAAAATGAGGCTCAGTAGTGTGTGTGGCCTCCACTTGCCTGTATGACCTCCCTACAACGCCTGGGCATGCTCCTGATGAGGTGGCGGATGGTCTCCTGAGGGATCTCCTCCCACACCTGGACTAAAGCATCCCCCAACTCCTGGACAGTCTGTGGTGCAACGTGGCATTGGTGGATGGAGCGAGACATGATGTCCCAGATGTGCTCAATTGGATTCAGGTCTGGGGAACGTGTGGGCCAGTCCATAGCATCAATGCCTTCATCTTGCAGGAACTGCTGACATACTCCAGCCACATGAGGTCTAGCATTGTCTTGCATTAGGAGGAACCCAGGGCCAACCGCACCAGCATATGGTCTCACAAGGGGTCTGAGGATCTCATCTCGGTACCTAATGGCAGTCAGGCTACCTCTGGCGAGCACATGGAGGGCTGTGCGGCCCCCTAAAGAAATGCCACCCCACACCATTACTGACCCACTGCCAAACTGGTCATGCTGGAAGATGTTGCAGGCAGCAGAACGTTCTCCACGGCTTCTCCAGACCCTGTCACATGTGCTCAGTGTGAACCTACTTTCATCTGTGAAGAGCACAGGGCGCCAGCGGCGAAGCTGCCAATCTTGGTATTCTCTGGCAAATGCCAAACTTCCTGCACGGTGTTGGGCTGTAAGCACAACCCCCACCTGTGGACGTCAGGCCCTGATACCACCCTCATGGAGTCTGTTTCTGACCGTTTGAGCAGCCACATGCACATTAGTGGCCCGCTGGAGGTCATTTTGCAGGGCTCTGGCAGTGCTCCTCCTGTCCCTCCTTGCACAAAGGCGGAGGTAGCGGTCCTGCTGCTGGGTTGTTGCCCTCCTACGGCCTCCTCCACGTCTCCTGATGTACTGGCCTGTCTCCTGGTAGCGCCTCCATGCTCTGGACACTACGCTGGCAGACACAGCAAACCTTCTTGCCACAGTTCGCATTGATGTGCCATCCTGGATGAGCTGCACTACCTGAGCCACTTGTGTGGGTTGTAGACTCCACCTCATGCTACCACTAGAGTGACAGCACCGCCAGCATTCAAAAGTGACCAAACCATCAGCCAGAAAGCATAGCAACTGAGAAGTGGTCTGTGGTCACCACCTGCAGAACCACTCCTTTATTGGGGATGTCTTGCTACCTGCCTATGCTTCCCACATGTTGTCTATTCCATTTGCACAACAGCATGTGGACTCGACTGTCAATCAGTGTTGCTTCCTAAGTGGACAGTTTGATATCACAGACGTGTGATTGACTTGCAGTTACATTGTGTTGTTTAAGTGTTCCCTTTATTTTTTTGAGCAGTGTATATATATACACAAACCAGATGCAACTTGCACAGAACCACATAGGAAAATGTGCCTGGGTACAAAGGTCCTTGAGAATATACAAATACCATACGGATGGACGCACACCAGGACTTCACACTGGCTTTAAAAGCTGATGTTTTATTCAAATATCCATAATTAAAAGATGTCCATAAGCCGACGTTTCGGCCCCCTCTGGAGCCTTGATAAAGGCTGAAACGTCGGCTTATGGACATCTTTTAATTATGGATATTTGAATAAAACATTGGCTTTTAAAACCTGTGTGAAGTTGAAAATACAAAACAAATATAAAGAGTGTAATAGAATGGGATCAGGGTTGGGAATAATGGCGTATGCACTCAAATATTATGGCAGATAAAAGCGCCTTGGATCATCATGCACGGTCTCATGCAACACGTCTTCCTTCTCTTTGTCCCCAACTCGTCTTGAAGTGCCACCTCGCCAGGACCAGATCCACCAGGTGAGCAGGAACAGGTGGAGGAAATACTATTCTTCTTTTATAATACACCTAGGGCCACATTACGAACAGCGCTGCGGAATATGCTGGCGCTTTATAAATAAAGAATGATAATAATAGCGGTAAAACGGGGGCGCTAGCGAGGAAAAGCTGCGCCTGCAGATTTCCCCCTAACGCGCCGGTTTTATCGCTAGATTACGCTACAAGAGCTGCCTGCGTTGTTACCACGCCTTAAGCCTGAGATACACTGAGCGTGGCGCCACGCGGCGAGACGCACTCAGATTTTTCATCCTCCCTCGCTCAGGCCGCGTCACAATGCGGCGCTGAGCGAAGGGAGTTGGAAAAATCCAACTTTCCCCTCAACGTGGAGCGACGCGCTGAGGGGCAGGATCTGTAGCACACGGCGCATGCGCCGGGTCCTGTGTGTCCCTCCCAGCAGCACAGCGCCGCACTCTTCCCTCGGTCTCTGGGCCTCGGTCTCTTCCCTCTGTCTCTGGGCCTCGGTCTCTTCCCTCGGTCTCTTGGCCTCGGTTTCTTGGCCTCGGTCTCTTGGCCTCGGTTTCTTGGCCTCGGACTCTTGGCCTCGGTCTCTTCCCTCGATCAGCCCAGCAGCGCAGCGCCGCACTCTTCCCTCGGTCTCTTGGCCTCGGTCTCTTCCCTCGATCAGCCCAGCAGCGCCGCACTCTTCCCTCGGTCTCTTCCCTCGGTTTCTTGGCCTCGGTTTCTTGGCCTCGGTCTCTTCCCTCGGTCAGCCCAGCAGCACAGCGCCGCACTCTTCCCTCGATCAGCCCAGCAGCGCGGGAGACAATCACCAGCTACTTATTAATTTTATCTCATTGCATTTAATGGAGCGGGGGGGGGGATACATTTATTTCTTCATATCATTGTGTCAGATTTGTCCATTTTTATTGACATTATTCTTTCAGGAATAAGATCCTGGGCGAATAAGGAGTTAATTTCAGCTTCACACCCCGGCGCCATCTTTATGGATTCTGCTAAAACACCAGCAGCAAGAATAAAAGCTAAATATCCAGAAAGACTTTCTATGAGGAGACACAGAGCCAGCACTGACCTGCAGCCGCCATCATCTGAGGTAATGAGCACTGACTCCGGAAGTGGTCTTCTTGATTTCCGGTGTGTTGGCCGCCTAACATGTAGAGCAGTAAACACCAGAGACAAGTTTCGTCATGTAAAATGTCTCCTCCTGACCGGAAGTGCTGACAGGAATGTGTATAGCCCAGTGGCAGGGGGTTGTATAAAGCAGCAATGTGCCTCCCAACCCCCACTCCCTGTGTCTGTGCTAATCCCCGTCCAGTGATTGCTGTATGTGTGTCCTGTGATCTTTACCCCTCACCCCTCCTCATGACAGACAGACTGGAACTGATAATATAGAGGCTGTGTTATAATATAGAGGCTGCGTTATAATATAGGGGGCTGCGTTATAATATAGAGGCTGCGTTATAATATATAGGGCGGCGTTATAATATAGAGGCGGCGTTATAATATATAGGGCGGCGTTATAATATAGAGGCTGCGTTATAATATATAGGGCGGCGTTATAATATAGAGGCTGCGTTATAATATAGAAGGCTGCGTTATAATATAGAGGCCTGCGTTATAATATATAGGGCTGCGTTATAATATAGAGGGCTGCGTTATAATATAGAGGCTGCGTTATAATATAGAGGCTGCGTTATAATATATAGGGCTGCGTTATAATATAGAGGCTGCGTTATAATATAGAGGCGGCGTTATAATATAGAGGCTGTGTTATAATATAGAGGCTGCGTTATAATATAGAGGGCTGCGTTATAATATAGAGGCTGCGTTATAATATATAGGGCTGCGTTATAATATAGAGGCTGCGTTATAATATAGAGGGCTGCGTTATAATATAGAGGCTGTGTTATAATATAGAGGCTGCGTTATAATATAGAGGCTGCGTTATAATATAGAGGGCTGCGTTATAATATAGAGGCTGCGTTATAATATAGAGGCTGCGTTATAATATAGAAGGCTGCGTTATAATATAGAGGGCTGCGTTATAATATAGAGGGCTGCGTTATAATATAGAGGCTGTGTTATAATATAGAGGCTGCGTTATAATATAGGGGGCTGTGTTATAATATAGAGGCGGCGTTATAATATAGAGGCTGTGTTATAATATAGAGGCGGCGTTATAATATAGAGGCTGTGTTATAATATAGAGGGCTGCGTTATAATATAGAGGCTGTGTTATAATATAGAGGCTGTGTTATAATATAGAGGCGGCGTTATAATATAGAGGCTGCGTTATAATATAGAGGCTGCGTTATAATATAGAGGGCTGCGTTATAATATAGAGGCTGCGTTATAATATAGAGGCTGCGTTATAATATAGAGGCTGCGTTATAATATAGAGGGCTGCGTTATAATATAGAGGCTGCGTTATAATATAGAGGCTGCGTTATAATATAGAGGCTGCGTTATAATATAGAGGCTGCGTTATAATATAGAGGCTGCGTTATAATATAGAGGCTGCGTTATAATATAGGGCTGCGTTGCGTTATAATATAGAGGCTGCGTTATAATATAGAGGGCTGCGTTATAATATAGAGGCTGCGTTATAATATAGAGGCTGCGTTATAATATAGAGGCTGCGTTATAATATAGGGCTGCGTTATAATATAGAGGCTGCGTTATAATATAGAGGGCTGCGTTATAATATAGAGGCTGCGTTATAATATAGAGGGCTGCGTTATAATATAGGGCTGCGTTATAATATAGAGGCTGCGTTATAATATAGAGGGCTGCGTTATAATATAGGGGCTGCGTTATAATATAGATGGCTGCGTTATAATATAGACGGCTGCGTTATAATATAGGGGGCTGCGTTATAATATAGGGGCTGCGTTATAATATAGGGGGCTGCGTTATAATATAGAGGCTGCGTTATAATATAGGGGGCTGCGTTATAATATAGGGGGCTGCGTTATAATATAGAGGCTGCGTTATAATATAGAGGCTGCGTTATAATATAGAGGGCTGCGTTATAATATAGGGGCTGCGTTATAATATAGAGGCTGCGTTATAATATAGAGGCTGCGTTATAATATAGGGGCTGCGTTATAATATAGAGGCTGCGTTATAATATAGACGGCTGCGTTATAATATAGAGGCTGCGTTATAATATAGAGGCTGCGTTATAATATAGAGGCTGCGTTATAATATAGGGGCTGCGTTATAATATAGAGGCTGCGTTATAATATAGAGGGCTGCGTTATAATATAGGGGGCTGCGTTATAATATAGAGGCTGCGTTATAATATAGAGGGCTGCGTTATAATATAGGGGCTGCGTTATAATATAGGGGCTGCGTTATAATATAGGGCTGCGTTATAATATAGAGGCTGCGTTATAATATAGAGGCTGCGTTATAATATAGAGGCTGCGTTATAATATAGGGGCTGCGTTATAATATAGAGGCTGCGTTATAATATAGAGGGCTGTGTTATAATATAGAGGCTGCGTTATAATATAGAGGGCTGCATTATAATATAGAGGACTGTGTTATAATATAGAGGCTGCGTTATAATATAGAAGGCTGTGTTATAATATAGAGGCTGTGTTATAATATAGAGGACTGTGTTATACATAGTTACATAGCCTGAAAAAAGACAAGCGTCTATCGGGTTAAGCCTCTCCCACATAACCTACTGCTGTTGATCCAAACGAAGGGAAAAACCCCAGTCTGAAATGCTCACCAATATGCAACATACTGGGAAAAAATTCCTTCTTGACCCCAGAATGGCGTCAGATTTCTCCTTGGATCAAGAAGCTTTTACCCACATATTAAATATTATAACCCTTAATATTCTGTGTCTGCAGGAAGTCATCCAGTCGTTTTTTAAAAGTCTGTACAGACTCTGACCCAACCACCTCAACAGGCAGAGAATTCCACAGCTTTATTGTTCTCACCGTAAAATAACCCTTCCTATGCTTTAAGCTAAATTTTCTTTCTTCCAGTCTAAATGGATGACCCCTTGTCCTGTGTATAGTCCTGTTAATGAATAGGTTATCAGACAATGGTTTATAATGGCCCCGTATATATTTATATAAGGTTATCAGATCCCTCTGAGGCCCCGTATATATTTATATAAGGTTATCAGATCCCTCTAAGACCCCATTTCTCTAAACAGGTTTAAGCTTGTTAGTCTTTCCTCATAACTTAACCCTTCCATTCCCCTTATTAATTTAGTTGCCCGTCTCTGCACTTTTCCTAGCGCTATAATATCTTTTTTAAAGACAGGTGCCCAAAATTGCACGGCATATTCAACGTGCGGCGTTATAATATAGAGGGCTGCGTTATAATATAGGGGGCTGCGTTATAATATAGAGGCTGCGTTATAATATAGAGGCTGCGTTATAATATAGGGGGCTGCATTATAATATAGAAGGCTGCGTTATAATATAGAGGCTGCGTTATAATTTAGAGGGCTGCGTTATAATATAGAGGGGCTGCGTTATAATATAGAGGCTTTGTTATAATATATGGGGCTGCGTTATAATATAGAGGCTGCGTTATAATATAGGGGGCTGCGTTATAATATAGAGGTGTAAATATTCTCACAGCGTCTCTTTATTACTGTGTTTCTGGGTGTAAATATTCTCACAGCGCTCTCTTTATCCTGTGTTCTGGGTGTAAATATTCTCACAGCGTCTCTTTATTTCTGTGTTTGTGGGTGTAAATATTCTCACAGCGTCTCTTTATTCCTGTGTTTCCGGGTGTAAATATTCTCACAGCGTCTCTTTATTACTGTGTTTCTGGGTGTAAATATTCTCACAGCGTCTCTTTATTCCTGTGTTTCTGGGTGTAAATATTCTCACAGCGTCTCTTTATTTCTGTGTTTCCGGGTGTAAATATTCTCACAGCGTCTCTTTATTACTGTGTTTCTGGGTGTAAATATTCTCACAGCGTCTCTTTATTCCTGTGTTTCCGGGTGTAAATATTCTCACAGCGTCTCTTTATTTCTGTGTTTGTGGGTGTAAATATTCTCACAGCGTCTCTTTATTTCTGTGTTTGTGGGTGTAAATATTCTCACAGCGTCTCTTTATTCCTGTGTTTCCGGGTGTAAATATTTCTCACAGCGTCTCTTTATTTCTGTGTTTCCGGGTGTAAATATTCTCACAGCGTCTCTTTATTCCTGTGTTTCCGGGTGTAAATATTTCTCACAGCGTCTCTTTATTACTGTGTTTCCGGGTGTAAATATTCTCACAGCGTCTCTTTATTTCTGTGTTTCCGGGTGTAAATATTCTCACAGCGTCTCTTTATTCCTGTGTTTCCGGGTGTAAATATTTCTCACAGCGTCTCTTTATTTCTGTGTTTCCGGGTGTAAATATTCTCACAGCGTCTCTTTATTCCTGTGTTTCCGGGTGTAAATATTTCTCACAGCGTCTCTTTATTACTGTGTTTCTGGGTGTAAATATTCTCACAGCGTCTCTTTATTACTGTGTTTCTGGGTGTAAATATTCTCACAGCGTCTCTTTATTTCTGTGTTTCCGGGTGTAAATATTCTCACAGCGTCTCTTTATTCCTGTGTTTCCGGGTGTAAATATTTCTCACAGCGTCTCTTTATTACTGTGTTTCTGGGTGTAAATATTCTTACAGCGTCTCTTTATTCCTGTGTTTCTGGGTGTAAATATTCTCACAGCGTCTCTTTATTCCTGTTCACATATGGCGTGCCCTCATTTGCATGGCATTTCTTGTGGCCTGTTCCCTCAGGTGTCACCATGGAGACCTAGATATTGCCAGCACAGTTCACATGCATGTTCACCCTTCCCCAGCGCCGGTGCATGTTTCCCTCCAGTTTTCCCAGTTCCTTTGCCTTGTGGTAGCTATGGATGATTTTCTTTTCCCCTGGGGTGGGCCAGTGCAGACTGGATGGGACTGGGTTAGAATATGTAATTCTGGAGCTGAGTGGACACTGCTCAGGGCTGGACGTCCCTGTGGGTGCACACACACAAATAAGCATAAGAATAACAACAAATGTATAAATCAATAAAGTGACAGCGCCAAATAGGAAGTGAAAAAAAGGAGGATAGGTAGGGAAAAGGCAATGTAAATAGATGGGGGGGGTAAATAATAGGGAGTGGCCGGTGCCACAATCACACACAAACCGAAAGCAAAGGGGAAGCGTGGTCCGAAGGAGGCTAAGAGCAGGGCCAGATCCCGTAGGTTCAGTTTGTTAAACTGTATCCTGAAACGTACAGGAAGCCAATGGAGGGATCGGCAGAGGGGGAGGTACGTGAGGTGCGTCTGGTGAGAAAAACAAGCCTGGCACCTGCATTCATTAAAGATTGCAAAGGGGCAATACGGGAGTTGGGGCCAATAAGGAGTTGCAGTAATCAAGCCTCGAAATGACAAGAGCATGAATCAGCACCTTCACGGGATCTTGCGTTAAAGAGGGGCGGACGCGGGCGATGTTCTTGAGTTGATAGTAACAGGATTTGGTCACTGTCTGGACGTGGGGAGAGAACGTTAGGTCAGAATCGAAAGTGACACCAGGCAACGAGCTTGAGGCGTCAGACTAATGAGCGTCCATTTACTCAGGTGGCATTGGGTTTTACTTGGAGGGAGGAACAACGTGAATTTCAGTTTTGGCAAAATTGAGTTTAACCCCTACACTACTGAGATCGAAATATCTTAGGCTTCAAAAAGCACCATCTGGTGCCCCGATATCGAGATATCTCGGTCTGGAGCCCAAATGCAAATTCATTTAGTTTGCTTTTGGGGCTGCAGAAGGTGCCCTCAAAGTTTTAGCCCTCTGGGCATAATGCACAAAGAGCTAAACCTGTAAAATCAGCTGGTGATGCCCTTACATTGGGCTTTCAGCAGTTCAAACTGCTGTAACTCAATTTGGCAGTAGATGGTGCCATCTTCTGGCCAAATAGTTTATTTACAGTCAGAAATACAATGGGTACAAGCTCATATTTCTTACTGTATAATTAATTAAAAATGATTTCACAAAAGAAAACACTGGCTTCTGAAAATAGTTATTTGGAAAATCACTTGGTAGTGAAGGGGTTAAGGAAGCGGGAAGACATCCAAATCGAGATGGCAGAGAGACAGTCAGAGAGATCAGGGGAGGAGAGGTATATTTGAGTGTCTCAGAGTATAGGTAATTCTGGAATCCAAAGCAGCTGATCAGTTTGCCTAGATAGGACGTGTAGACTGAAAATAGAAGAGGGCCCAGTACTGAACCTTGGGTCACCCCAACAGAGACAGACTGCCGGGAGGAGGTTCTTCCAGAAAATGAGACACTAAGCGATTGTTGGGACAGGTAGGAAGAGAACCATGAAAGAACAGCACCTTGAAGGCCTATATCAATAAGAGTTTGAAGGAGGAGCGAGTGGTCAACTGTATCAAAGGCGGCAGAGAGGTCAAGGATCAGCAGAGTAGCACCCATTAGATTCAGCATTTACAAGGTCATTGGTCAATTTTGCAAAAGCTTGGTCTGTCGAGTGCAGTGAGCGAAAGCCAGATTGCAGAATGTTACGGAGAGAGTGGGTGTTGAGGTAGTCAATCAGATGGGCATACGCAAGCTTTAAGCTGTTTGGAGGTGAAAGGACACAGGGCGACAGTTGAAGGGAGCAGTCAGATCCAGAGATGGCTTTTCTAGGAACGGGACAACCGTGGCATGTTTGAGAGGAGCAGGAAAGGACACAGAGGTCAAGGACAGATTAAAAGGTGTGGGTCAAGGACAGTACAAAAGAAACAAAGTGTCACGTTTCCACCGGTTCCAGCCATGCACCCTGGTGGTGAGAGCGATCCAGACCAGCTCTTCCCTATCTGGGTTTAGCCCGTGACACAAAATGTTTTGGTAAGATGCAAGGGAACGAGGTCGAGAGGGCAGGTAGTGGGAGGAGAGGATCGGAATAACTTAAAGACCTCTTGTTCAGTCGCAGAAGGGAACGAGTTAAACGCGTGAGAATCGACAGGATGAATATCTTCCTGCATGGGAGATAACGGCATTTTTGAGGTTTCAGTTCTTATCTGTTCTATTATACTGTGAAAAACCACACTAGGTCTTCGGCATTGAGGTCATTGCAGTTTGAGGAACAGCAGCAGCAGGATAGAGAAGGTAGTTGAATGCGCCTGTAACAGATGTCAGTACCCCGACACTGTCACCTCTGTCAATGCCGCTTCCTTGCTGGACACCCGTGTTCTCCTCGTGACTTTCTCCAGTACCTTAGCCACAGCTTAAAGTTGGGTACACATAGAGCCTTGCTAGCATCCCCCAGAAATAAGCCATGGCTGTAGACCTGGAGCTACCTGTAAAATAATAAGTTTAGCTAATCAAATCAATGTCCTATTCATAATTACCACAGCTGAAATCTCAATAAACCTTCTCATATACCAAATAAAGGCAGCAGCTGCGTGTGACGCTGGCCAGCGGAGATCTCAACAAAATCAAACACAAGTCTGTGTTGGTCTTTCAGAGAAATCTGGTCTTCCTTTGTTAGCCAGTTCTATTTATTAGATTTCAAAGAATGTATAGCCAATCAGTATACAGATATATTTCCATGTCAGAATTTGGCCAGCACAAAGAGGCACTTATTACCATATATGGTTCAGAGATGATTTTTTCTGTCTTACAATTTTCGCACACTTTTCCAAGATTCCTAACAGGATCACGTGCCATGAAAGGGAGGGGGGAAACCACAGCCCAATACATATTAACTACAGTACGTATTTGAATCACAATACATATATATTCATACAGGAAATTAAAAATATCTTCCACTACCCATACCATGAGTCATGACTGCATGAAGGTTCAAAATGGAACAGAAAGCCTGAACCCTTTTATTGAATATATATATTATATATATATAAAATCAGTTCCTGAAGGGGCTAGAGACAATGGAGAACTACACCCTGAGGTCGTCACCCCCCCAGTCTCAAGTGAACTAGACATGGCCATACATGAAACAATATGGTGGCATGCAACCAAAGGCTGCGTATCAGAATGCCTGAATACATTCGATTACAGAGTGAAATTACATAAATTAACAATTAGTGACCACAAAGTAATTATTTAAACCATTGTAACAGGAATCAGATAATGGGACAGTGTTTGCCTGACAAACCAGATTAACAACTCCTCAAATATGCAGCAGGTAAAAAAGATACACAAGAACCATAACAATAGACAGATAACATTATTCATGCACAACTCCGATTACACTGACACAAGAGAGGACAAGGAAAGGTCACAGAACATCCAGACTGGCCCTCCTAAATACATCTCCAGGTCCATGCACCCCAAGTCCAAATGACGCATGTCACACTGCTGAACAAGTGTTTTGGGGTCCGGGAGTGAGTGTGTATGAGGGCTGTAGGACTGGAGCATGTAGTGAAGAAAGTGTGAGTGGAACGGATCTTTCTGCAATAGCGGTTATGTAGGTTTGGGTTGATGTACCTCGCTCTGTATGATTGGATATGTGCTTGATATTCCTTTTCCTATCCAGTTAGTTTTTTTCTAATATTCCCTCAATTTAGAAATGTGAAATCTTACATATTGTTAAAGGGTTTTCACCTTGGAGAATTTACATGTTCTGTAAGATAAGCATTTAAACGTTTAATGTGAATCATTTTATGTTGTGTAAGATAGGAGGCATGACTGAAGCATTTCCCACAGTCAGAGCACTGAAATGGTTTTTCTCCTGTGTGAATTATTTTATGGTTTTTAAGCTCTGAGGCACGGATAAAACACTTTCCACATTCAGAGCATTTAAATGGTTTTTCTCCTGTGTGAATCATTTTATGTCTTACAAGATCTGAGGCCTGACTGAAGCATTTCCAGCATTCAGGGCATTTAAATGGTTTTTCTCCTGTGTGAATCAGTTTATGTTTTGCAAGATTTGAAGCAGAAGTGAAGAATTTCCCACATTCAGGGCAATTAAATGGGGTTTCTCCTGTGTGAATCCTTTTATGTTTTGCAAGACGTGAAGCATAAGGGAAACATTTCCCACATTCAGGGCATTTAAATGGTTTTTCTCCTGTGTGAACCCTTTTATGGTCTGAAAGACCTGAAGCATAAGGGAAGCATTTTCCACATTCAGGGCATTTAAATGGTTTTTCTCCTGTGTGAAGTATTTTATGGTTTTTAAGCTCTGAGGCACGGATAAAACATTTCCCACATTCAGAGCATTTAAATGGTTTTTCTCCTGTGTGAATCATTTTATGTCTTGCAAGATCTGAGGCCTGACTGAAGCATTTCCAGCATTCAGTGCATTTAAATGGTTTTTCTCCTGTGTGAATCATTTTATGTTTTGCAAGATTTGAAGCAGAAGTGAAGAATTTCCCGCATTCAGGGCAATTAAATGGGGTTTCTCCCGTGTGAATCATTGTGTGTGTAGCAAGATATGAGGCTTTAGTGAAACATTTCCCACATTCAGGGCATTTAAATGTTTTGTATCCAGTGTGAATCGTTTTATGTCTTGCAAGACCTGAGGCATAAGGGAAGCATTTCCCACATTCAGGGCATTTAAATGGTTTTTCTCCTGTGTGAACTCTTATATGCACTGCAAGACGTGAAGCATAAGAGAAGTGTTTCCCACATTCAGGGCATTTACATGGTTTTTCTCCGGTGTTATTTCTCATATGCACTGCAAGACGTGAAGCATAAGAGAAGCATTTCCCATAATCAGTGCATTTAAATGCTCCTCCTCCGGTGTGACTACTCTGATGCTTTTTAAGAGCAAAACTGTCTGTATAATGTTTCCCACATTCACGGCATGAGAATGGTTGTCCTTCGGTATGGACATGTTGGTGCATAAAGGATGATTCGGGAGTAGAATCGTCTCCCCATGAAGTAGAAGGAAATGGTTCTTCTTTGCAATGTATTTCATATATCACGAGGTCAGACTGAGAATACGAGACTTTCCCCATTTCGGAAGAAGGCGCTGAATGTCCTTTATAAACTGAATTATGAGTAAGGGGATCTGTATAATATATACTGTGATCTGGCTTTCTGGATTCTATTAAGGACTCGCTATGGTTTATTCCCACTGGGTTTGGATTGGATTTTACATATTCTCCATTATTATCAGCTGAGCATTCAGTCTGTGTATGTTCTGGGGGTTCATACATGTCGCTGTCTGGGAGATTTCCTTCTCCATATGTGGGTGATTCCTCCTTAATGTCAGTAGATGGATATTCAGTCTGTGGATGTTCTGGGAGGGGAGAAATGTCAGGATGTGAGATATCTCCTTCTCCATGTGACTGGGATTCTGCCCCTGTATAAGTAGAGGTATATTGTGTCTGTGTATGTTCTGGGGGTTCATACATGTCGCTGTCTGGGAGATTTCCTTCGTCACATGAGGCCGGTTCCTCCTTAATATCAGGGGGTGAATATTCTGGGGGTTCTGTGATTGGATAAATCTCTTTCTCTGGGACGTGTCTTTCTTCAGACGCCAGAGATTCTCGCTCTGTGTATGTTGCAGATTCAGCTGGTCCTTTTCTCGTCTTATGCAGATCCTTTTCCACATTATTGCTTAGAATTTCACTTCCATTTTCACCTCCAATATCCCATAAAGAAACCGCAGCGTGAAATTCACCCCATACAGATTTATCTATTGGAGGGAAAATCACATGAACACGTGAGACGTTCATTCAGGAACACGTCTATTACACGGCACAGCCAACATGTCAGGGGATTATTGGGACACGTTGCTCTGGGATTGGACACAAACATTATGAGAATTAAAGCATCTCTTACCCCGTGTAATAACAGGCTGGTGATCCTCCATCATGACGTCCTCATAGAGCTCCTTGTGTCGCTCCACATACTCCCACTCCTCCATGGAGAGATAGACAGTGACATCCTCACAGCGTATAGGAACCTGACACACACAATGACACAGTCACCATTGTCGGGTATTTTCATAGGAAAACAAAATGGAAGCCTGTAGCCATTTTGTGCAATATTCATTCATCCATATTTTTTCATAAAAAAAATTTTTTCTTGAATTACCTTTCACCTACTTTAATTTTTTTTTTTAAAAAAAAAGACGAGTTCATACCAAGTTTAAACTCATTAGAAAGGGATAAAAGAGTTATGTGTGTTTTTAAAAATGGATAATCGTGTCAGATATGAAGACGCCATAGTTGTTCTATATGATATGTGTTGTAGACTAAGTGCTAAGACATGTCAAAAGTAAATTTATATTTGTTTGCTTTATAGAAGTCTTTGTGTAAAATACATATATTTTTAAGGGTTAAAACATATCTATACACAAAATATCTAGCATAAGTATATATATACACAATATATATATGATGTATCCAATATATCCATTATTAGCAATAGAATAGATGCCAATATTTTGTAAGTGTATAACTATAATGGTATATATATTAGTAAGAGATTAAGAATTATTTTGCAGTTTAAACTAGAGGAATTTACATTTTAACTGAGAAGAAACCTTGAAGTAGGGGGTAGAGAAGGATCTAAATTTAAAATGACAGCCACAGACAGAAGTCTGAAGAGAACGAGAAACGTTCTTTGTTCAATATAAGATTAGAATTGACTTATGACCTATGTCACATAAATAAAAATATGATAGAGGAAAATAGAAATCAAATATTGCTATTTTATTTTTAAATCAACACTGCCATCTAGTGTTTTGTTATGAATTTGACAGGCTTCATTGACTATCATTACATGCTAATTAGAAGCACGTGATAAGTGATGTAAAAAGACCCTATATCTGTGTAGTCACAGAGGTATAGAGGCACTTCAGTTTCACGTCTTCCTCTCAAGAGACTTCAGTTCCATTTCCTCACTCATGCATTCTCACTCATAGCTCTCTCACTCATCCACAGCCATGTTTAAGGAGGGGCTCAAAGAGACTCAGACACAAAGAAACTTCTAACATCTTATAATATTCTCACAAACTCTTCATAACTCGTTACATCCACTGATAGCATTTCTATTATTGCTGCTTTAACTAAGAAGTTTGCAGAAAGGCTTGAACCCAGATCTTTAAACAGGTAAAGTATGGAAGCGATTTAAGTGGAATTAATGGAGATAGATATATATGTTATGGACAAGAATATGTATCTGCTTTAATTATATTCAAAGGCCTAGAAAAATGCTCATTTAAGTTTTATATGTCTTTAAGAAATGATTAATATAACTGTCTTTTCAGATAAAACCAAAATGTATCTTGCGTAACTTCACTGTTTCTGCAGAATAGCTAACCACAAAGTCATGAGGAATTTATTTTGGTATCAGGAACAAGGGTGTGGGTCCATCTTGCATCCTGGTACAGGACATCACAGGACATCACCCACACCCGCATGATGGAGAAAAACAGCTGATTATGTCGATGACGCATGATACCTTGACCTTTGGAAATAACTATATAAGAATCAAATATCAGCTAATAAAATAATCTGTATGTGCACAATTTTATGCTGAAGTTGACTAAAATGTTAAGTTGACTCCCACTCGCTTACGCGGCAAACTACTATAAAACATGTATCGAAATCTAATAAAAGACAGAGAGATCACTGGCTTTGACCAGAGAGGCTGCATAAACCCATTCATTGTCTGTGTGATTTCTTTAAGTGCGCACCTTAATTTACCTGATTTCTCCACTGATTAGAACAGAGACTGGCATCCGAAGAAAGGATTTTTATCCATTTCAATTTGACGCCACAACGTGGGGCCCTGGGATAAACGCCTTAGCAGCGCGCCACCACCAAGATTTCCTGGCGGGATCACACCAGAACTGGAGCCTGATCAACTTCGTAACCTCACAGGTAAGATACCTTTTGATATCTTGCCGGTGACATGTTCTGGTTTGTGATCCTACCCCCAGAAAATCCCAGTGTGACGCTTGGGAAAGGCATCAAAAGTGGGGTTTATTTACTTTGCCCAGGTGCCCGTTATACTGACCTACGAATCGCATGCCAGTTGTCTGTACGTCTGTTTACGGTTCTTTGAATTGCCGGCATATTTTCTGATAAAGCATTGTGGTTTGGTTGTTAATCAGAGAGATTATCGTGATCCAGTGGTAACAAGTGGGGTGTACCTGGTTAGCTATCTCCAGGCGAAAACAGGTGATGTGATGTGATGTAATAGGAAAGTCCTACTACCAGGTATGCGTCTAACGGTAACAGGTGAACACAAGCTTGGTAGTAGGACGCGATATATCTCTGATTGAAGTATAGTTTGATTGACAGTCAGGGATTTTTGTGAGTGGCGGTATATAGGTGATGCATTAGGCATGCCTATTGGTAGCTCACAAAAATATATGCATATATATCTAGTAGGAACAGGTGACGCGGTAGAGGAAGCACCTGTAAAGGTATATATGCTGCGATAAAGAGCTAGCTACACCTCCTAGCAGGATCCTATATTTGGAATATAGGGGAGGACGAGACGCTTTATTGTCGTGGTTAGAATAGGACACGATAGATATAGGTCTATCCTCTTTACTGACTGTTAATAAACGATGTGAATTTTTAAATTGATCAGGAAAAGAGCTAACAATCGAGAATGAGGAATGAACAGAGTAGACATGCTAATTGAATGACCCTAGAAACATAGAAAAATGTCGGCAGATAAGAACCTTTCGGCCCATCTAGTCGCCCAATTACATGGATACTTTACCTGGATTTATCTTTTGTTTAGTTATAGCCTTATGCCTATCCCTTACCCTATGTAAGTTAGTTGAAAGAACAGGAAAACGGAATGTGATGAAACTTCTCGGTAGAAAGCAGAGGAATGGAGAAGTTTATTGAAGAATAAAAAAGGAATGTTGATAGATAATGGATTATGGAATGTAGCAGAAGCATGGTATAGGGTTGCAAAGGAGATTGAGAAAGAGGGGTGGATAGAAACAGTGGAAAGTAAGAAGGGAAAAACGAATTACTATTACCTCACCCCAAAATTCGAACCCCCTTCTTATGGTGAAATATCAAAAAAAGAAAATAATAAACCCAACCCCAACAACAACTTCCCAAAAACAGCCGACAGGTCTCTACCCTGTCTTACGCATCGATGGGTCGTACTACACCCCTCGTCCTGTCATGTCCTCATTAACAGCCACAAGCCAGGTACCGACAATATCCCCTATTATGCCTCATTTGCCCAATTTAGACACCACCTACCCTTCCCACCAAAACACCCAGGAAATATCCCCTACGCCCAAGAATAATGTCACCTGGACACAGCAGCCCACTCTCAGTATAACAGCAGGCACCATGGAAGGGGAGCCTGGTGGGGAGAGAGGGCGTCCACCAAGAACCTGTTTTAATTGTGGAGAATCCAGCCATTTCAAACGGGATTGTAAAGCACCCCGCAGGCGACAGCCCCCCCAAAGGGCAGATGCAGCCAATGGCCCTTAGCAGGATACTGCCATTGTATCTGATAATTTCCCACCACCCACAATCCCTGGCTTAGGCCTTTCCACAAAGATGATGTCTGACCAAGCAACTACTATAAATGTAATATATATATGTGTGTATTTGTATATATGGATGTATATGTGTATGTATATAATTATGAGACGAAAAAAGGTATAAATTTAATCGGCAGTTGGACAGGGACGCCTGTTCCGACTCGTGTAAATGGATACAAAATATGATGAATTTTTATAAGTGGGATGAAAGTTATTTTAAACCAGAATCTGATAATCTATAGGATGCGGATGATAATTTATGAGTTAATGTGAGAAGAGTTAGAAAAGCCTATCCTAGATATGGCAACTACAGGTTGCTTTCCAGTAGAGCATTAAGAAGGACATGTAGTGTATATGTGAAGTATAAGACGTATGTATGCAGAATTATTATTCTTGTAGATAGAAACGTGTGTCTATATTAACCTCCCTGGCGGTATTCCCGAGTGTGACTCGGGGTTAAATTTCGCTACCGCGAACGGTAACCCCGAGCCACACTCGGGCTGGATGTTTACACACCTCCTCCTGGTTCCCTCGCTGTCCCCGCAGTGTGATCGCAGCGAGCTGCTTCCTGGATGGCTCCCTGCGAGTCACATGATGCAGGGGGGCTGGACGCAGCAAATTTCTTTCATAAAATTCACTGAATACAAATGGAAAAGTTTAGGAACGGCCACTAGGTGGCAGTACAGGATAAGAAAGAGACAGATTTCAGTGTTTTTTGTTGTATTTTATTGAATATCATTTATTTGCATTATTTTGGATAATTATTTTTGGGATAATAAATTATTATGTCATGTTTCAAACTTTATCGGACTCAGTGTATTTACTATTTATTTATTAATTTATTTATAAAGGATTTTACCAGTAAGGACTCTTGATTTCACGGATTTCAGTGCGTGGTTCCTAATTATTACAGGCTATGTACAAAAACACGTTTCCTTTAAAAAAAAAATTGATACGCTTTTAGACACAAAATTTTGAAAAAATTAGACTGCCAGGGAGGTTAACTGAGGGATTTTTGCTAACGCCCTAATGTTTTATTATTTTAGTAAAAAATAGTTTTATACAAAATATGTGCTCGGGATCGACAAGCTACACATTCTATCAGTATTGCTCTGCAGGACAGAGTGCTACAGAGCCCGATAGAGATCTGTAGATGTTTAAAGCTATCCTCCCTAAATACAAGTTAGCTAATATAAGTCGCAAATTGAGTGTTCGGGGGAAAAAAAAAAAAGTGAGCTTTAAAATATCCTGTATTATATTGTTTTATGTTTTTTTATGTGAAAAAAAAAGAGGGAAGCAGGACGCAGACCAGAAAGTGAAACTAGAAAGGTTAAATTGGTTAGCCTTTTTTTTCTATGAACATGCAGATATGTTAACCCTGTAGGGAAAGAAAAAACAAGAAATGTACAACTCTATGCAATTTTGGGTAGAGCAAGTTTTTTTTTTTTTTTTACCTCCTGCAATAGCTTATTTTGGTTTAAAATGGATAGTATGCAAACTGTCTGTATCAGAAGATTGCAGGTTGTTATTTTTTTTAAGGAGAAATGTGTATTTTTTATAGGATTTTCTAGTTAATGACGACCCCACAGACAGAGTATGACCTAGCTATGTACATGATAAAGTTACTAATGTCTGAAAATTTTGTCCCCCAATTCTCTAACAGCTCAAGATATTAGTTACAACAGTCTAGTGATGCCTGCTGATTAAGTATTAATTTTGATAATAATAATAAAGACGTGAGCAGCACCGAGTATTGGCACCGCATGACATTTCTGCCTTCCTCCATCAAACCCAGCCTAAATATCTGTCCTCCACAAGGCACCTGCGCCTGCAATGTTCCGTACTGCTCCCGGATAATGTCGCCCTCGTCCGGTACCTTCACCTGGCTGCTCTCTTTCAATTGCCTGAGGGGGTTGGTGACGCTGCTGATAGTCACGAGGCTCATATGACCTCTGGTGCAATACCCCTCTGCCCGCACGATTGCCTCAAAGCCATGTTCCCAGAAACAGCACACCTGCCCCCTGTGTGCAATACTCCTCTCACAGCCCCTTACCTGACACTGTATGTGGATGGCTCCCGCTTTGCAGACGAGTCCGGGAAATATCACACAGGGTGCGCAGTCACAAGCGAATTTTCAATCCTGTTCAACTTCCCCCCTCGCCCCCACCCTTTCTGCCCGAAGGAAAAAAAAAGAAAAAAAAGCAGAACTACACTCACAGTTCTAAAAGTAAAAGCTTAATACACCAGATGCAAGAGGAAATCATTTAGCAGACCAGGCAGCAAAACAGGCAGCCACTCAGACACAGGAAAAGGAACTCGAGCAGCCAGATCCATTGTTAGTACAGATTAAAGTTACACACACATAAATGGGCCCTCACACCTCTCAAAAACATTGTGTAGACCGATGAGGACATTCATCAATCTGTCACCTTTCGAAATACTGTTCGGCACGGCCCCCAGACTAGGGTGCTATTTCCCTCAACAATTACAGTTACAGTCTGACAGCCTAGTAAAATACGTCACCAGTGTTTCAAAAACATTAACTGATACCTATGGTCAGGTGTTCTCTTGCATTCCAGACCCTGAAAGTATCGACGGCACTCATCAACTGGTTCGGTCAGGGATCCCTACCGCCGATCCTGGGTTGCGCTCCGGTCCCGGGCGCTGACGGGCATTCCGACGCTAGTAGCGTCTATCAACCCTCCTCCTTCGTGGCTCGGCTGCAGAGTGAACCGCGCGTGCGCACGTTTTCCCGGGCTAACAAAGAACGTTGTACGCAGGGACGCTCAGAACGGCCAACGGCAGTCCGCACGTCATCAGAGACCACCCGGGAGGTTCCCCATAAAAAGTCACTTGGCTGATAGTTCCATATTAGTTTGTTCTAGTCTGTTGCGCTTGAGATTTTCTTGTTTCCTGAGACCGTGATTCTGACCTCTGCCTAGATATATGACTACGCTGACTGCTTTAACCCTTCGACCTCTGCCTGGATATATTACTACGCTGCCTGCTTTAACCCTTCGACCTCTGCCTGGATATATGACTACGCTATCATACCGCCTAGCTATAGGTACGTCTTGCATATTGGTTCCAACGCTGTCACCGCTACGTGCAACCCTGACAGGTCCCCGGAGATTGGGTACTAGTTAAGAAATTCCTTCGGAAAAACTCCACTTGAGCCCAGATACGACAGCCCTTTCCAAGTCCTCCTCACAACAGCAACTTAAGTAAAGCTGGAAGGAAAATCCACCTGGATCCATGCTTCCCACTGTAAAAAGACTTGTACATACACCAGAAACTGACCAGACAACAAAACAACCATTATTATGTATATTCTTCTTATTTGGGGAATGGGGATTGAGGGGAAACTGTTGGATACCGCCGTAAATCAGGTGGCCGCTGTCGTAGTGCAACAGGCTGTGGGGGAGCAGGTGGGCATTGTCATAGGACAACAGGTGGGAAATGCCAATGTCATGGGACAACAGATTGCTGACGCCAAGGAAATTACTGCCGCCAAAAACAAACTAACCACTTTCTGGTATAATTCCTCTAACACTCGAGTGGCAACCTATACCTTTAATTATTGTGATGTAAACTCTTGCCCAGGCCCCTGCCAGCAGTGTATCCGGAGAAATGGGATCACACACAATTATGATATATATATGTGCGTTACCAATAGCTATTGGGGACAGGAGTGTGGTAGTTGGGGGATCAGTGGGATGGAATACTGGGGTTTCCTGGGGACACAAACCACAAAGCGCCCTAGACAAGAAAGATAAAAAAATGGTAAATCACTTCTTACTCGCATGACACTGAAAATGGCCCCAAACACATGCCCCAACCAAGAACAGCAGGACTCCAACGATGACAAAGTATTAAAATCTAGAACAGGGGCGATGGCCCTGTAACTAATCCTAACCCTAGATAATCCTGGACCTGGGGATGCGGGTACCTATATTCTGGGTATGTGGGAAAAAGGGGGTCAGAGAATCCCTGGAGCATGGGAAAATTCCACCTATGAGATATGTACCTTGCCCCTGAATGGGTCCCTCCACATAACAGTCCAAACCCCCTTAGTCACCACATGATGATCTCTTCCAAATGGTATAGTAGCCATCGCTGATCCCACGTTCGAGGACACTATGGCCATAGAAGCAGGTTACTCGGATTTGAATGTTTGGTTAGAATGGATGAAATATTGCGCTCAGTCCCTCAACAAAAACAATTGCTAGGTGTGTGGTAGTGCTAGGCCTCATCTAGATACGATACCTTTTAATATCCCCGAGGATATCGAGGAATGTTTTCTCAGTTTGTTTACCAACAACACTCTAAATCACGATGCTTGCAAAGAATGGAAGTCCAAATACCCCCTCCAGACACAAAATCCCAGACTCTCAGAGAGTATCACTATCTACCCCGGGAACTACCCCTGTTACTCCTCTTGGGGGACCGGTGGCCGGGTAGTTGGAAACTTCACAGAAGGTTATTGTGCACAGTACAGCGCTGTGGAGGAGAAAGTGCAAAACCAGGGGATATCCCTGGGAGATGTCTACTGGATCTGCGGTGACCTACGAGTCCGCTCCCACTTGGTAGGGGCATGGGACGGGGAGTGTGCTCTGGCTAAAGCCATCATGCCCCTCCACATCCTGCCCTTTGATAATGATCTACCAATAGCCCACACCCCCGGACTCACTAGACAAAGGAGAGAGGCGAAACCCGTACCTGGCGGTTTCGACCCACACGTCTACATCGATGTCATAGGAGTCCCAAGGGGGGTGCCTGATGAGTTCAAAGCTAGAGACCAGGTAAAAGCGGGATTCGAATATTTAATCCCCATGATAACCATCAACAAGAATGTTGATTGGATTAATTACATCTATTACAACCAGCAGAGGTTTGTTAACTATACCCGAGATGCCCTCCAGGGTTTGGCCGACCAGCTAGGCCCGACCTCTGCGATGACCTTCCAGAACCGCATGGCCCTCGACATGCTACTGGCAGAGAGAGGTGGGGCCTGTAAAATGCTGAAAGGTACTGGTGGCTCCTGTTGCACCTTTATCCCAGATAACACAGGCCCCACTGGTAAGGTCACTAAAGCCATTAAACAATTGGAAGACCTGTCTGAGGAACTGAAGAAGAACTCTGGTATTACTGATCCATGGGATCAGTATTTTGGTTGGATGAGCGGCTGGCAGAAGATCCTTGCACAAATAGGAATAGTTATCCTAGTAGTAATGGTTCTGTTGGCGGTGATTGGATGTTGTCTTTTACCCTGCATTAAAAAGGTTGTAGAAAGAACTATGGAATCCACTACCCCTGTTATGCTTAGTCACTTATGTGGGGAAACTGGGGTAGACATTGACAACTCTTATGGTAACCTACAATTTATGGAGATAAAAACAACTGAGTCTTATGAAAAGCTACACCCTATAGTGATGCAACAACCACAGAGCTGTGAGTCCATCTACCTCCTCCCTTAGGACACCTGTATCTAAATTGCCTTGAGATAGGATTTGTGACCCTTTGCAAGACGAGCTGTAGTCCCGATTCTTGACCCACCAGTCTAGTCATGCCGAAGTCCAGAGGTACAAAGGGGTTGGTTCAATAGGAGCCTTAGTCTCAAACCTTGGTGAGGATTTGGGATGGCTGGCGAGACTATTAGGGGAACGGATGAAGGCGCAGCTCGTCACCAAGGGGACACTTGAGAAATGTGCATTTTTAGGGGGGACTGTTATGGACAAGAATATGTATCTGCTTTAATTATATTCAAAGGCCTAGAAAAATGCTCATTTAATTTTGATAGGTCTTTAAGAAATGATTAATATAACTGTCTTTTCAGATAAAACCAAAATGTATCTTGCGTAACTTCACTGTTTCTGCAGAATAGCTAACCACAAAGTCATGAGGAATTTATTTCGGTATCAGGAACAAGGGTGTGGGTCCATCTTACATCCTGGTACAGGACATCACCCACACACCCATGATGGAGAAAAACGGCTGATTACGCCGATGACGCATGATAGCTGATATTTGATTCTTATATAGTTAATAAAATAATCTGTTTGTGCACAATTTTATGCTGAAGTTGACTAAAATGTTAAATTGACTCCCACTCGCTTACACGGCAAACTACTATAAAGCATGTATCGAAATCTAATAAAAGACAGAGAGATCACTGGCTTTGACCAGAGAGGCTGCATAGACCCATTCGTTGTCTGTGTGATTTCTTTAAGTGCGCACCTTAACTTACCTGATTTCTCCACCGATTAGAACAGAGACTGGCATCTGAAGAAAGGATTCTTATCCATTATATATATATATACACACATTATATATATATATATATATACATACACACACGTATATTGCAATGGATATAGACGGAGATTTATCTCAGATATCGCTAGATCTGACATTATGTATTTCTAACCTGCAGTATAGAAATATAATAAGTCTGGCAAAGGGATATAAGTTTATCCTAAGTATTTGTTGCAGTATATATATATATATATATATATATATATATATATATATATATAATATATATATATATATATATTGAAATTGGAAGAGCTATTGTGATTGAATTACTAAGCAGGGATTTTATAACCTAAATTTAAAAAGCATAAGATTAGAAGCTTAATTCTCGTTATTAGGGGAGGATTCACTAAATAAGTTTATCTTACTTATGATACTAAATAGAATAAGTGATAGCTTCATTTTTTTGTTGACCCGGGTAGCACAGAGATATACACACACACACCAGATTCTAGCTTGTTTTGAATATTTGTTTGCTGGGAATTACATGTTAATTGTTTTCTACAAGCAGAAACAGTTATTAAGTTGAAGTAACCATCTATGCCTAGTTACTAACTGGTTAAAGTAAATGGTACTAATAATATGTGCTGATGTTACTAACCTGATCGGATTCTAAAACCTAGAAATCTGTGTGCTGATGGTTGTTGTTGCTTTTATAAATCCTTGACTTTTGTTGTGAGAATAAATCATTTTGTATACGTAACAAAGAAATATATTTTTACCTAGTTTGGTTGTGGTTATATTTTTGTAAACAAAACAGACAATTGAAAACAGACTCCGGAGACTTTCTGAGAAATGTTGATGAGATAGTTAGATTATTATTTATATCTCATATAAATTTCTTATTGAATATACATTCTGACACCATCCAGACACATGCCTTGGTGTTACCGTATAATGTCCCATTCCCAGCAGCCTCACCTCTCCAGTCAGCAGACGGATGATCTGATTGCTCAGCTCCAGGATCTTCTCATGGTTTTGCTCATGGATTCCTGAGTGAGGTGGAGGCTCCGTATTGAAGCTTTGGCTCCTGCCGTGTCCTTCTGATATTTGGTGACGGCTGCTGTCACTGACCATCTCATGGATCTTCACCACCATATGACCCTAAACATTGAGAGTGAGGCCAATATAGAGAGGTATAAACATGTCATCCCCTGGGCCCCCCCCATGCTTTTGTATATGTGTCAGTGTGTTATCTCCATAGTGTGCTGTATGGTGTGCTGGAACCTTTATTCACACATGAATCTACTACTGATCTGCCTCTGAAATGTCTCCTGGGTCACACAGCTCCAGGGGGATTTAATATCAGCAGGAATATGGAATCTCTTACCTCTCCAGTCAGCAGAAAGATCATCTCCAGAGTTAGATCCAGGATCCTCTGGCTCAACGGATCCCTGGCTGTGTCTGGATTCATTATCACAGGTTACCTGGACGGCCAGATCTTGTGGAGGAGCGATTAGAGGAAGCACAATGTGTCTGGAATTACACAGGAATATTCTGCTCAGTTTCTTCCTGAACTTCATTATTCTCCACAATACAGGGAATTAGCAGATCCTGAGCTCTATATATGAGTCAGGGGTGTGGAAATTTAAAAAAAATCTACTTGTCCAACGGACTAAGTAGTAGTCCAATCTACTTGTCCCTCAGGACGATCAACTTGTCCTGATAATTTCAACAAAATAGTGTGTAAATAGAGGTCTTTATTCATAACAGCCTATAGAGGTAGCGTCAGATACATGTGATGAATAAAGTCCTTTATTTAAACACTATTTTGTTGTGTGTATCTATGTATATATGTGTGTGTATGTATAATATATATATATATATATTAAATACACACACACAGGGCTGCAATGTGTGTATTTACATATATACAAATGTATGTACCGTTTGTGTATACATACACATTGTATGTATGTATACACACACATAGCTGCAATGTGTATGTATACACACGCAGGGCTGCAGTGTGTGTATACATATATATGTATATAAATGCATACATACACACTGAGGGTTGCAGTGTGTGTGTGTATATACAGTGGCAAGAAAAAGTATGTGAACCCCTAGCCTAATGACTTCTCCAAGAGCTAATTGGAGCCAGGAGTGAGCCAACCTTGAGTCCAATCAGTGTGATAGTATTGGATGTGTTGCTGAAAGCTGTCCTGCCCTTTAAAAACACACACCAGTTTTGGGTTTACCGGTTTCAAGAAGCAGTGCCTGATGTGATCCATGCCTTGCAGAAAAGAGCTCTCAGAAGACCTACGATCAAGAATTGTTGACTTGCATGAAGCTGGAAAGGGTTACAAAAGTATCTCCAAAAGCCTTGATGTTCATGTGTCCACGGTAAGACAGTCTACAAATGGAGAAAGTTCAGCACTGTTGCTACTCTCCCTAGGCGTGGTCGTCCTGTAAAGATGACTGCAAGAGCACAGCGCAGAATGCTTAATGAGGTAAAGAAGAATCCTAGAGTGTCAGCTAAAGACTTACAGAAATCTCTGGCACATGCTAACATTTTTGTTGACACATCTACAATAAGGAAAACATTAAACAAGAATGGAGTACATGGGAGGACACCACGGAGGAAGCCATTGCTGTCCAAAAAGAATATTGCAGCACGTTTGAAGTTTGCAAAAGAGCACCTGGATGTTCCACAGCACTACTGGCAAAATATTCTGTGGACAGATGAAACCGAAATTGAGTTGTTTGGAAAAAAACACACAACACTATGTGTGGAGAAAAAAGGCACAGCACACCAACATCAAAACCTCATCCCCACTGCAAAACATGGCGGAGGGAGCATCATGGTTTGGGGCTGCTTTGCTGCCTCAGGGCCTGGATGGATTGTTGTCATTGATGGAAAAATGAATTCCAGAGTTTATCAAGACATTTTGCAGGAAAACGTAAGACCATCTGTCCGCCAACTGAAGCTCCGCAGAGGATGGGTGATGCAACAGGACAATGACCCAAAGCATACAAGTAATTCAACAAAAGAATGGCTTCAACAAAACAAAATACACCTTCTGGAGTGGCCCAGTCAGAGTCCTGACCTCAACCCGATTGAAATGCTGTGGCATGACCTTAAGAGAGCGATTCACACCAGACATCCCAAGAATATTGCTACACTGAAACGGTTTTGTGAAGAGGAGTGGTCCAAAATTACTCCAGATCGTTGTGCAGGTCTGATCTGCAACTACAGGAAACGTTTGGTTGAGGTTATTACTGCCAAAGGAGGGTCAACCAGTTATTAAGTCCAAAGGTTCACATACATTTCCCACCCTGCACGGTGAATGTTTACATGTTCTGTTCAATAAACACATGAAAACATATAATGTTTGTGTTGTATTATTTTAAGCAGACTGTGTTTTTCAAATTGTTGTGACTTAGATGAAGATCAGAGCACATTTTATGACCAATTCATGCAAAACTCCACGTAATCCCAAAGGGTTCACATACTTTTCTTGCCACTGTATATACACACACACATTTCAGAATTCTGTATATACAAACATTGCAGGTGTGTGTGTGTGTGTACACACACACAGCTGCAATGTGTTTGTATATAAACAGAGTTCTGAAATGTGTGTATATACACACACACACACACACACACTTCAAAACTCAGTATGTATACACACACACACACTGCAACCCTGCGTGTGTGTGTATTTACATACACACACATTGCAGGCCTCAGTGTATATAATTATATATACATAATCAGCCCTGTGTGTGTGTATTTACATACATACACATTGCAGCCCTGTGTGTATACATACAATGTGTGTGTGTATACTAGGGATGTGCGTGTCGGGTTTCGGAATTTCGGAATTTTCACGAAATTTCCCGATTCGTGTTTTCGGATGCGGCCGAATTTCCGAAAAATTTTAGATCCGAAAAGTTCAGATCCGAAATGTTTTCCGAGCCGAAACGAAATATTTTCGGATTTTTCGAATGGGCTTGAAATTTGGCAAACGAGGAGAACAGATGTTCCGAAAAACAAAAATTTTCCGAAAAACGAAATTTTTTTAAAAACGAACATTTTCTGAAAAACAATTTTTTTTCGAAAAAACGAAAAGTCGATACAAAAACCGAGCACAGTGACACGAAAATACGAAAAATGGTCGAAATTCCGAAAAAAATGTACCCGAAAAACAGGTCGAACCGAATCGAAACCGAAATCGGTCGAAACGAGCCGAATCGAAAAGTTTAAAAATCCGAAAAATCGAACCGAATCGAACCGAAGAAAAAAAATCGATGCACAAGCCTAGTGTATACACACAGGGCTGCAATGTGTATGTATGTAAATACACACACACAGGGCTGATATACATATATATCTATCACTGAGGGCAGACGTGTGTGTGTGTATATATACACACACAGGCATGTTTCAGACCTCAGACCAGACATGGGGCGCTGTTCGAACGCTCTATCGGCATTCGGACAGGCCCCTGCAGTGTACCGCGTTTCGTATCTTCTAACGAGTGCCGCAGGCAAAGTCTTCCAGCAGCCGCTCGTTGCTAAGCCCCCAGCCGCGATCCCTCGAGATAGCTCACAGCGCGATCTCGCGAACTCCGAGATCTCGCGAGATCGTGCCTGGGGGCTTCCCAATGAGCGGCCGCTGGAAGGCTTTGCCCGCGGCGCTCGTTAGACGGTACGAAACGCGGTAAGCTGCTGGGGTCTGTCCGAATGCCGTTAGAGCGTTCGGACAGCCGCCCCAGCCCCTCAGATGCCGGCAAGCCAGCTCAATGCTGGCTTCCGGTATTGGGGGCGTCCGTGGAATTAAGTCCAAGAAGCCCGCCGGACTGCATCTCAAAAAAAAAACTACTCGCCCGGCGCCTGGATCTTAATGTCCCGGGCGTCAGGCGATACAATTCCCACACCCCTGTATGAGTATACGGGGAATTAGAGGATCCTGAGCTCTATATATATATATATATGAGTATACGGGGAATTAGAGGATCCTGAGCTATATATATATATATATATATATATAAGTATACGGGGAATTAGAGGATCCTGAGCTCTATATATGAGTATACGGGGAATTAGCGGATCCTGAGCTCTATATATGAGTATACGGGGAATTAGAGGATCCTGAGCTCTTATATATGAGTATACGGGGAGTTAGCGGATCCTGAGCTCTATATATGAGTATCGGGAAGTAATATATAGAGCTCAGGATCCTCTGAGTATACGGGGAATTAGCGGATCCTGAGCTCTATATATGAGTATACGGGGAATTAGCGGATCCTGAGCTCTATATATGAGTATACGGGAATTAGAGGATCCTGAGCTCTATATATGAGTATACGGGGAATTAGTGGATCCTGAGCTCTATATATGAGTATACGGGGAATTAGAGGATCCTGAGCTCTATATATGAGTATACGGGGAATTAGAGGATCCTGAGCTCTATATATGAGTTATACGGGGAATTAGAGGATCCTGAGCTCTATATATGAGTATACGGGGAATTAGCGGATCCTGAGCTCTATATATATGAGTATACCGGGGAATTAGAGGATCCTGAGCTCTATATATGGAGTATACAGGAATTAGCGGATTCCTGAGCTCTATATATGAGTATACGGGGAATTAGCAGATCCTGAGCTTCTATATATGAGTATACGGGAATTAGAGGATCCTGAGCGCTATATATATGAGTATACGGGGAATTAGAGGTTCCTGAGCTCTATATATGAGTATACGGGGAGTTAGTGGATCCTGAGCTCTATATATGAGTATACGGGGAATTAGAGGATCCTGAGCTCTATATATGAGTATAACGGGGAATTAGCGGATCCTGAGCTCTATATATGAGTATACGGGGAGTTAGAGGATCCTGAGCTCTATATATGAGTATACGGGGAATTAGAGGATCCTGAGCTCTATATATGAGTATTACGGGAATTAGAGGATCCTGAGCTCTATATATGAGTATACGGGAATTAGAGGATCCTGAGCTCTATATATGAGTATACGGGGAATTAGCGGATCCTGAGCTCTATATATGAGTATACGGGGAATTAGAGGATCCTGAGCTCTATATATGAGTATACGGGGAATTAGAGGATCCTGAGCTCTATATATGAGTATACGGGGAATTAGAGGATCCTGAGCTCTATATATGAGTATATGGGGAATTAGAGGATCCTGAGCTCTATATATGAGTATACGGGGAATTAGAGGATCCTGAGCTCTATATATGAGTATACGGGGAATTAGCGGATCCTGAGCTCTATATATATGAGTATACGGGGAATTAGAGGATCCTGAGCTCTTATATATATATATTATATATATATATATATATTATATATATATATATATATATATAATTTATATATTATATATATAAGTATACGGGGAATTAGAGGATCCTTAGCTCTATATATATATATATGAGTATACGGGGAATTAGAGGATCCTGAGCTATATATATATATAATATATATATAAGTATACGGGGAATTAGAGGATCCTGAGCTCTATATATGAGTATACGGGGAATTAGCGGATCCTGAGCTCTATATATGAGTATACGGGGAATTAGAGGATCCTGAGCTCTATATATGAGTATACGGGGAGTTAGCGGATCCTGAGCTCTATATATGAGTATCCGGGAAGTTATATATAGAGCTCAGGATCCTCTGAGTATACGGGGAATTAGAGGATCCTGAGCTCTATATATGAGTATACGGGGAATTAGCGGATCCTGAGCTCTATATATGAGTATACGGGGAATTAGAGGATCCTGAGCTCTATATATGAGTATACGGGGAATTAGTGGATCCTGAGCTCTATATATGAGTATACGGGGAATTAGAGGATCCTGAGCTCTATATATGAGTATACGGGGAATTAGTGGATCCTGAGCTCTATATATGAGTATACGGGGAATTAGAGGATCCTGAGCTCTATATATGAGTATACGGGGAATTAGAGGATCCTGAGCTCTATATATGAGTATACGGGGAATTAGCGGATCCTGAGCTCTATATATATGAGTATACGGGGAATTAGAGGATCCTGAGCTCTATATATGAGTATACAGGGAATTAGCGGATCCTGAGCTCTATATATGAGTATACGGGGAATTAGCAGATCCTGAGCTCTATATATGAGTATACGGGGAATTAGAGGATCCTGAGCGCTATATATGAGTATACGGGGAATTAGAGGTTCCTGAGCTCTATATATGAGTATACGGGGAGTTAGTGGATCCTGAGCTCTATATATGAGTATACGGGGAATTAGAGGATCCTGAGCTCTATATATGAGTATACGGGGAGTTAGAGGATCCTGAGCTCTATATATGAGTATACGGGGAATTAGAGGATCCTGAGCTCTATATATGAGTATACGGGGGATTAGAGGATCCTGAGCTCTATATATGAGTATACGGGGAATTAGAGGATCCTGAGCTCTATATATGAGTATACGGGGAATTAGCGGATCCTGAGCTCTATATATGAGTATACGGGGAATTAGAGGATCCTGAGCTCTATATATGAGTATACGGGGATTAGAGGATCCTGAGCTCTATATATGAGTATACGGGGAATTAGAGGATCCTGAGCTCTATATATGAGTATATGGGGAATTAGAGGATCCTGAGCTCTATATATGAGTATACGGGGAATTAGAGGATCCTGAGCTCTATATATGAGTATACGGGGAATTAGCGGATCCTGAGCTCTATATATATGATATACGGGGAATTAGAGGATCCTGAGCTCTATATATGAGTATACAGGGAATTAGCGGATCCTGAGCTCTATATATGAGTATACGGGGAATTAGCGGATCCTGAGCTCTATATATGAGTATACGGGGAATTAGAGGATCCTGAGCTCTATATATGAGTATACGGGGAATTAGAGGATCCTGAGCTCTATATATGAGTATACGGGGAATTAGAGGATCCTGAGCTCTATATATGAGTATACGGGGAATTAGCGGATCCTGAGCTCTATATATATGAGTATACGGGGAATTAGAGGATCCTGAGCGCTATATATGAGTATACGGGGAATTAGAGGATCCTGAGCTCTATATATGAGTATACGGGGAATTAGAGGATCCTGAGCTCTATATATGAGTATACGGGGAATTAGCGGATCCTGAGCTCTATTATGAGTATACGGGGAATTAGCGGATCCTGAGCTCTAATATGATATACACGGGGAATTAGAGGATCCTGAGCTCTATATATGAGTATACGGGAATTAGAGGATCCTGAGCTTATATATGAGTATACGGGGAATTAGAGGATCCTGAGCTCTATATATGAGTATACGGGGAATTAGAGGATCCTGAGCTCTATATATGAGTATACGGGGAATTAGCGGATCCTGAGCTCTATATATGAGTATCGGGGAGTTAGAGGATCCTGAGCTCTATATATGAGTATACGGGGAATTAGAGGATCCTGAGCTCTATATATGAGTATCCGGGGAGTTAGAGGATCCTGAGCTCTATATATGAGTATACGGGGAATTAGAGGATCCTGAGCTCTATATATGAGTATACGGGGAGTTAGCGGATCCTGAGCTCTATATATGAGTATACGGGGAATTAGCGGATCCTGAGCTCTATATATGAGTATACGGGGAATTAGAGGATCCTGAGCTATATATGAGTATACGGGGAATTAGCGGATCCTGAGCTCTATATATGAGTATACGGGGAATTAGAGGATCCTGAGCTCTATATATGAGTATACGGGGAATTAGAGGATCCTGAGCTCTATATATGAGTATACGGGGAATTAGAGGATCCTGAGCTCTATATATGAGTATACGGGGAATTAGCAGATCCTGAGCTCTATATATGAGTATACGGGGAATTAGAGGTTCCTGAGCTCTATATATGAGTATACGGGGAATTAGAGGATCCTGAGCTCTATATATGAGTATACAGGGAATTAGAGGATCCTGAGCTCTATATATGAGTATACGGGGAATTAGTGGATCCTGAGCTCTATATATGAGTATACGGGGAGTTAGTGGATCCTGAGCTCTATATATGAGTATACGGGGAATTAGAGGATCCTGAGCTCTATATATGAGTATACGGGGAATTAGAGGATCCTGAGCTCTATATATGAGTATACGGGGAATTAGAGGATCCTGAGCTCTATATATGAGTATACGGGGAATTAGAGGATCCTGAGCTCTTATATGAGTATACGGGGAGTTAGAGGATCCTGAGCTATATATGAGTATACGGGGAATTAGAGGATCCTGAGCTCTATATATGAGTATACGGGGAGTTAGCGGATCCTGAGCTCTATATATGAGTATCGGGAAGTTATATATAGAGCTCAGGATCTCTGAGTATACGGGGAATTAGAGGATCCTGAGCTCTATATATGAGTATACGGGGAATTAGCAGATCCTGAGCTCTATATATGAGTATACGGGGAATTAGAGGATCCTGAGCTCTATATATGAGTATACGGGGAATTAGAGGATCCTGAGCTCTATATATGAGTATACGGGGAATTAGCAGATCCTGAGCTCTATAATATGAGTATACGGGGAATTAGAGGATCCTGAGCTCTATATATGAGTATACAGGGAATTAGCAGATCCTGAGCTCTATATATGAGTATACGGGGAATTAGAGGATCCTGAGCTCTATATATTGAGTATACGGGGAATTAGAGGATACTGAGCTCTATATAATGAGTATACGGGGAATTAGCAGATCCTGAGCTCTATATATGAGTATACGGGGAATTAGAGGATCCTGAGCTCTATATATGAGTATACGGGGATTAGAGGATCCTGAGCTCTATATATGAGTATACGGGGAATTAGAGGATCCTGAGCTCTATATATGAGTATACGGGGAATTAGAGGATCCTGAGCTCTATATATGAGTATACGGGGAATTAGAGGATCCTGAGCTTATATATGAGTATACGGGGAATTAGAGGATCCTGAGCTCTATATGAGTATACGGGGAATTAGAGGATCCTGAGCTCTATATATGAGTATACGGGGAATTAGCAGATCCTGAGCTCTATATATGAGTATACGGGGAATTAGAGGATCCTGAGCTCTATATATGAGTATACGGGGAATTAGAGGATCCTGAGCTCTATATATGAGTATACGGGGAATTAGTGGATCCTGAGCTCTATATATATATATGAGTATACGGGGAATTAGAGGAGCCTGAGCTCTATATATGAGTATACGGGGAATTAGAGGATCCTGAGCTCTATATATGAGTATACGGGGAATTAGTGGATCCTGAGCTCTATATATGAGTATACGGGGAATTAGTGGATCCTGAGCTCTATATATATGAGTATACGGGGAATTAGAGGATCCTGAGCTCTATATATGAGTATACGGGGAATTAGAGGATCCTGAGCTCTATATATGAGTATACGGGGAATTAGAGGATCCTGAGCTCTATATATGAGTATACGGGGAATTAGAGGATCCTGAGCTCTATATGGAGTATACGGGGAATTAGAGGATCCTGAGCTCTATATATGAGTATACGGGGAATTAGAGGATCCTGAGCTCTATATATGAGTATACGGGGAATTAGTGGATCCTGAGCTCTATATATGAGTATACGGGGAATTAGCGGATCCTGAGCTCTATATATGAGTATACGAGGAATTAGTGGATCCTGAGCTCTATATATGAGTATACGGGGAATTAGTGGATCCTGAGCTCTATATATGAGTATACGAGGAATTAGTGGATCCTGAGCTCTATATATGAGTATACGGGGAATTAGTGGATCCTGAGCTCTATATATAAGTATACGAGGAATTAGTGGATCCTGAGCTCTATATATGAGTATACGGGGAATTAGTGGATCCTGAGCTCTATATATGAGTATGGGGAATTAGAGGATCCTGAGCTCTATATATGAGTATACGGGGAATTAGAGGATCCTGAGCTCTATATATGAGTATACGGGGAATTAGAGGATCCTGAGCTCTATATAATGAGTATACGGGGAATTAGAGGATCCTGAGCTCTATATATGAGTATACGGGGAATTAGCGGATCCTGAGCTCTATATATGAGTATACGGGGAATTAGAGGATCCTGAGCTCTATATATGAGTATACGGGGAATTAGAGGATCCTGAGCTCTATATATGAGTATACGGGGAATTAGAGGATCCTGAGAGCTATATATGAGTATACGGGGAGTTAGTGGATCCTGAGCTCTATATATGAGTATACGGGGAATTAGAGGATCCTGAGCTCTATATATGAGTATACGGGGAATTAGTGGATCCTGAGCTCTATATATATGAGTATACGGGGAATTAGAGGATCCTGAGCTCTATATATGAGTATATGGGGAATTAGTGGATCCTGAGCTCTATATATGAGTATACGGGGAATTAGTGGATCCTGAGCTCTATATATGAGTATATGGGGAATTAGAGGATCCTGAGCTCTATATATGAGTATACGGGGAGTTAGCGGATCCTGAGCTGTATATATGAGTATACGGGGAATTAGAGGATCCTGAGCTCTATATATGAGTATACGGGGAATTAGAGGATCCTGAGCTCTATATATGAGTATACGGGGAATTAGAGGATCCTGAGCTCTATATATGAGTATACGGGGAATTAGAGGATCCTGAGCTCTATATATGAGTATACGGGGAATTAGCAGATCCTGAGTTCTATATATGAGTATACGGGGAGTTAGAGGATCCTGAGCTCTATATATGAGTATATGGGGAGTTAGAGGATCCTGAGCTCTATATATGAGTATACGGGGAATTAGCAGATCCTGAGTTCTATATATGAGTATACGGGGAATTAGAGGATCCTGAGCTCTATATGGTATACGGGGAATTAGAGGATCCTGAGCTCTATATATGAGTATACGGGGAATTAGAGGATCCTGAGCTCTATATATGAGTATACGGGGAATTAGAGGATCCTGAGCTCTATATATGAGTATATGGGGAGTTAGAGGATCCTGAGCTCTATATATGAGTATACGGGGAATTAGTGGTTCCTGAGCTCTATATATGAGTATACGGGGAGTTAGAGGATCCTGAGCTCTATATATGAGTATACGGGGAATTAGTGGTTCCTGAGCTCTATATATGAGTATACAGGGAATTAGAGGATACTGAGCTCTATATATGAGTATACGGGGAATTAGAGGATCCTGAGCTCTATATATGAGTATACGGGGAGTTAGAGGATCCTGAGCTGTATATATATGGGATAAAAACCATATGACTATACACAGGATAGAGGGCAGCTTCACAATGTGTTTGCTGTGTAGGATCTCTGGATTCTTCCTATACATTTGCAGCACTATGTGAATAGACATTTCCTCCATTATTTCTGTATTAAGAGACACAATCCCAGCTCTTACCTGCTGCCTGGATTCTCCTCTCAGGGCTCAGCTCTTTGCTTCCATAAAGACATAAACTTGTTCCTCTAGTCTAGCAGAGTTCAAAGCACAAAAGACAATCTCCTGCACCACGTGAGCCCTGCAGGCAGTCACATGAGCTGTGATGTCATCAGAGCGCGCCCCTCCCCCTGTGTTGCTGCTGCAGGAGATGGTGTGTGTGAGAAGCTGAGGATGTGCCGGGCTCCATGAGGCTGCTCACACCCCCATGTGACTGGAGAGGACACACACAGGGCTGGGAGAGGAGGCTCAGGTATGTGCGGGCGCCATGTCCCACACGCTGGTTATTGCATGGAAAGCTGTCTGGTGTCATTGTGGGACAGTCACGGCGCAGCCCTCATAGCCGCATTACAGCGCCGCGCAGGGAGGAGCTCTGCCGTCACTTTAAACATGGGGACGTTTCACCTGGCTGAGGACCATGGGAGTTATAGTGCGTGACTAGTCCCAGGCAGCTCCCGTTAACCCTATCCAATCCCCACACTCCCCCATGCACTATAAAGCAGCGCTGTACGAACGCCGCGTCCTTCTGCCCTTCACGCCGCGTCCTTCTGCCCTTCACGCCGCGTCCTTCTGCCCTTCACGCCGCACACACAGTTACTCTTACAAGTTTTTATAAAGCGCTAACAATTTCCTTAGCGCTGTACAATGGGAGAGCCAGAATAACAAATACACATTACACACATAGAACAGCAGGAGAGAGGACCCTGCTCCAGAGTTTACAATCTAAGAGGTGAGGGGAAATGGAGAATGGGAAGTATTGGGGTGCATAGGGAGCTGGGTGGGAAGATGGAGCAAGAAATGTACAGTTGGGGGATCATGGAGTGAGCTGATGTGTTTCAGAGACTTCTTGAAGGACTGGAGAGATGGGGAGAGTCTGATGTTGCGGGGGAGGGAGTTCCATAGAAAGGGGGCAGCTCGGGAGAAGTCCTGAAGGCGGGAGTTGGGGGTGCGGCTACAAGGAACTGATAGCATCAGATCATTGGCAGAGCCAAGTGGTGGGGACGGGATGTACCTGCTAATAAGGGAGGAGATGTAGGCAGCGGCGCGGTTATGGAGAGCTTTGTACGTGACCAATAGAATGAATTGGATTCTAAAGGAAACTGGAGCCAGTGTAGAGATTGACAGAGGGGTGAGGTGCCAGAGATACGGGATGGGAGGTGAGGTGCGAGAGATGCAGGTTGTGAGGTGCAGGAGGGTCTGGCACAGATGATCATTACAGACTGCATAGGGAGAATGTGGGATCTCTTAAGACCAGAGAGAAGGAGGTTACAGTAGTCAAGGTGGGAGATAATAAGAACTTGGATGAGCATTTTAGCAGAGTCCTGTTTGGGACGTACACGCGCAATGCTTTTTAGTTGGAAGTAGCGAGATTTGGTTAGTGACTGAATGTGAGGAGCGAAGGAGAGATCCGAGTCTAGGAGGACCCGAGACAACGAGCCTGAGAAGGAGAAGTAATGGTGGCACCATTCACCTGAAGGGAAATGGGTGCAGGGAACGTTGGTTTTAGAGAGAGGGAAGATGAGAAGTTTTGTTTTAGAGAGGTTAAGCTTTAGGAAATGGGAAGTCATCCAATCGGAGACAGCTGAGAGGCCGGCAGTAACACGGTCCAAAACAGGAGGAGAGAGATTGGGGAGGAAAGGTAGATTTTGGTGCCGTCAGCATACAGGTGATATTGGAGTTCAGAAGAAGAGATGAGGTTGCCCAGAGATTCAATATAGATTGAGAAGAGTGGGGGACCCAGAACAGAGCCTTGAGGTATCCCAACTGTGTGAGGAACTGGGGGTGAAGAGTAACTAGTGAAGGAGACACTGATGGAGAGACGAGAGAGATATGAAGAGAACCAGGAGAGAGCGATGTCACTGAGGCCAAGTTGACTCACCATGAGGAGCAGGTGAGGGTGGTCAACAGTGTCAAATGCACCGGAAAGATCGAGAAGACTAAGGAGGGAGAAGTGACCTTTGGTTTTAGCAGCAACTAAGTCATTAGTCCCCTGATCAGAGCCGTCTCAGTGGACTCTGGGAGCAAAAGCCGGACTGGTGTGGATCGAGTGAGAGTTAGCAACGAGAAAATTGGTGACCTGGTTATAGACCAGACGTTCTAAGATTTTGGAGGTGAAGGGGAGCAAAGAGATGGGTCGATAGTTTGAGAGGGAGGTGGGATCAAGAGATGGCTTCTTTAGAATGTGGGTGATCAGAACGTGGTTGATACAGAGGGAAGACACCAGAGGAGGAGAGCATGATAATAGAAGTCAAAGCAGGGACAATAACCGGTAGGACAGACCGAATAAGGTGCGAGGGGATGGGGACAAGTGGACAGGCAGGAGGACACGAGAACTTCTGAGACACTTCCTCTAAGAGCGGAGAAAAGGAAGACCTATTAGAAGAGGGGGCAGGGAGTGACTGAGTGAAGTAGAGTGGTTAATGGAGGAGGGCAGTGAAGAGATTTCCAGTTTAAGTTTAGTGATCTTATCAGCGAAGCTGACAGCAGTGAGGTCTGGGGAAGGTGGAGGAAGCGGGGCTCATTAACATGATTGAAATCGTAAGAAAAGGTGGAGATAAGGGACGAGAATTAAGATTGTTTAGTGAGAGATAAAGCGAGATTGTAGGAACGGAGCATGAATTTGTAATGCAGGAAATCAGCCAATGTGCGCGATTTCCTACAACCATGTTCAGCTGCCCTGAAACATTGGTGAAGATAGCGTAGGTACTGAGTAGTGATGAGCCGAACACCCCCGTGTTCGCATTCGAACTCGAACAATTTCAAAAGTTCGAGTTCGAACACGATCCGAACTCAATGCAAGTCAATGGGACTCGGAAGTTCAACTTTTAGAGTGCCCTCCAAGAGGGCATATATGCAGGATATTTGCCATAAAAGGTGTATGGGGGTCCGGGTAGTTCCCTGGGGGGCAGGAAACAAGGTCAAAAAGTTTTTTTTAAAACATAGTTTTCCATGAAATAAGGGTTAAAAATAAAAACGAAAAATTCGTTCAAATATCGTGCCTAGGAGGTCCCCATAACCTGCCCGTGAAGTGGCGGATTTCTAGGATGTATAGAAACATTTAAAAACAAAAAAATGACATTTCAAATGATGGTAAATGCTTTTCCTTTAATCTATTCATAAACAACTGCTTGGGGCGGCAGCCTGTATGAAAAGAGGAGACGTTTTAGGACGCGCAGAACAAGTTTACTGATTTTTTTCGCTAAATTATGGTGAAACTTATGCAGGCTTTGGATGAAAGTAACAATCGGTGCTTTAAAATTGGGCATTTAGTGTCGGCAACAGTGCCATGACACCGTAACCCCTCTGTGGTATTGTGGAAGAGTGCAGGGTTGGACCCTGCGGTCAAATATTAAAATGATATGAATCTGGTAATATAGGCATCAGTGGCAGTGCACCCAAATATTGTGCCTTTGGTGGCAGCAAGTGCCTTCACACCGTAACCCCCTGAGGTATTGTGGAAGAGTGCAGTGGTTGAGGTTTTGGTAATGCAGAAGAGATCCCCGATCTATTCAGTTACATCAGCAGCTATAACAAAACCGGGTCAGCAATGTTTAGGCATTTGTACTGCGCTACTGTATATGGTGAGAATCGTCGCACACCAGTAGCAACAGGAAGCAAACAGAACAGGCAGGGAGTACACACAGAGAATAGTCAAATGGAAGGCAAAGTCGGCAACGGATCGGGTCCTCAGAACAAGCAGCGTCAGTAACAAGTATACAAATTAGGGATGCACTGATACCACTTTTTTAAGTACGAGTACCGATACTTTTTAAAAGTACTCACCGATTCCAAGTACCGATACTATTATTTAATGTCATGTGACGCTTTCCAATAAGAACAGACCTCATATAAAAATACCCCCAGCTCACATGTGTATATATCCCCCAGATATATATATACAGAATACCCCCAGCTCACATGTACCTTGCCCCCAGCTCTCATGGATTTGCCCCAGCTCTGATGGATTTGCCCCAGCACTCATGGATATTGCCCCCAGCTCACATGGATTTGCCCCAGCTCACATGGATATGCCCCCAGCTCTCATGGATTTGCCCCCAGCTCTCATGGATTTCCCCCAGCACACATGGATTTGCCCCAGCTCACATGGATTTGCCCCAGCTCACATGGATATGCCCCATCTCACATGGATATGCCCCCAGCTCTCATGGATTTGCCCCCAGCTCTCATGGATTTTCCCCAGCACACATGGATTTGCCCCAGCTCACATGGATTTTCCCACAGCTCACATGGATTTGCCCCCAGCTCACATGGATTTTCCCCAGCTCACATGTATTTGCCCCCGCTCACATGTATTTGCCCCCAGCTCTGATGGATATGCCCCAGCTCTGATGGATATGCCCCAGCTCTGATGGATATGCCCCAGCTCTCATGGATTTGCCCCCAGCTCTCATGGATTTGCCCGCAGCTCTCATGGATTTGCCCGCAGCTCTCATGGATTTGCCCCAGCTCTCATGGATTTGCCCCCAGCTCACATGGATTTGCCCCCAGCTCTCATGGATTTGCCCCCAGCTCGAACGCTGGCCGCCGAGAGGCGGCGTCACAGGAGCTCCGAGTGGCTGCGGGAACGCTTCACTGCCAAGCGACTGGACCTTCAGGATGGGTGAGTTTGCGGATGCGCCGGAGGGGAATGCTGGCCGCGTGCTTTTCCTGCACACGGCCAGCTTCCCCAGCCCCGTGGATACCGGCAAGCCGGCCCAGCGCCGGCTTCCGGTATCGGCGGGATGTATCAGGCTGTTTGCACGAATAACAAGTACTCCTGCAAATGGCAATATCGGCCCCGATACCGATGCTAGTATCGGTGCATCCCTAATACAAACTGATTCGGTAAGCTAGCGATGCGGGAATAAAGGCTGAGACACACTGAGCGTGTAGCGATGCACAGCAAAGAGAAGCAAACATTTTTCAGGCTTGACTTCACTCCGCTACGCCTCGCAGCGTGTCTACACTGCATTACGTCTGCTTCTCACCGCACTGGACAGGAATCCACTAACTAAATTAAAATGTACACACAAAACCGTTTTATTTTCACAAAGCACATGTTATATAGGCAAAAAAAGTTTCTACTGAATAAAATACATCAAACATTACTGTCAATTTAATAGGAATAGTATAAAAATATAAAAAAAGGTAACCCCTGATCATATATATTATAGGGACACGGAGTGCTGTGTATAGAGTAGGGATGCATTGATACCACACACAGACATATACGTATATATCAACACGCAGATATATATATACACCCACCCACAGACCTCAGACCATATATACACATATGCACATGGGGGGGTGGCATGTGGACAATCTCAACTAAATGCACCCCCCATTTGGCTGATCCCTCCAGAAGAAATGTTGATCCCGACAGAGCAGAGAATATATATATTATTCTCTGCTCTATCGGGTTCAACATTTCTTCTGGAGGGATCAGCCAAATGGGGGGGGGCAATTAGTTGCCAAAATGTGTGTCTAATACAAGTCTGGATATATATATTTATAAGAATATAGATATATATCTTATCTATATATATATCATACCTGCCCTTACCTTCCCCTATAAATTTGCTAAAAATATACACACAAAAAAAACAAACCACTGCTGGAGACCCCGGGCAGCCCACATGCCACCCCCCTCTACCTGGCTGAATGTATCTAATATGTATAATTAAATACATTCAGCCAGGTAGAGAAAGAAAAAAAAGGTTTTATTTTACGTTCTGTCCTCGATTTTTTTTTTTTTTTTTTTAGAAACTGGTGGTCAGTTGGGGCTCCCTGGATCCTGGTTGTGGGGGGGTCTGCCGTGGCCGCAGGTGCAGTGGCTCCCTCCCTGCGCTGCCTGTCTCTGTCACATGCATCCGGGCGGCTAGCCCGCACAGTTGCAGCTCTGTCATCTGGCGGCCGCATGCTCCTCAAGGGGATCCTTGGGAGGCCCCTACAGGTCGCTCTCTACAGTGTCTGATTAGAGGGCTGTGTCTGCCTGATGTTTTAGTAACAAGAATGTTTTATCCCATAGGTTTCAATGTTAAAAATATTCCCGTTTTAGTTCAATATCTAATAAACTGTTGCTTATAATATTCTGCAGTGAAGAGTCTCTTTATTTATAGATTTTTTGTATTTTTTTAAACCTTTTTTATACTTTTTATAAAATGTATTATTTTTTTTAGAACTTTTGGCGAACGTCCCAAAAGGTTCGAAGTTTGCGAACTGTCGAACGGCTGATGTTCGATGCGAACTCCGAACAGATCGAACCGAACAGCTCATCCATAGTATTGAGTGTGCCACGGATGGTGGTTAGGCCTGCGTGTAGGACGGCGAGAGGTAGGAGTGAGTTCGTCAAGTGATGTGGAGAGGGCACAGAGTTGTAGAGATTACTGGCTTTGTCAGTGAAGTCAAATGTTGAGATCGGAAAGAGAAGAGGATGGATAGCAGTGGAGAGAAGCTCAGGATTCAGGGCACCAAGCTGCTTTTGAGGTAGAAGAGGAGTGGGGTAGAAGCAGGAGTCTGGTTTTGCGGCAGGAGAAGATCCCAGGAGAGGAGGTGGTGATCAGAGAAGGGTAGGGGTGTGTTGAAAACCGTGATAGTACACAGGCTGGAGAAAATAAGGTCCAGGGTGTTGCCAGCTTGGTGGGTAGGTGAGTTGGACCACTGTGTAAGGCCCAAGGAGGAGGTGATAGAGAGCAATTTGGAGGTGAGGGGATGGAGAGAGAGTCGATGGGAATGTTAAAATCTCCCAAGGATAAGAGATGGAATGTCAGATGAGAGAGAGTGAGGGAGTCAGGCCGAGAAATGTTCCAGAAAGGGTCCAGGAGAGCCAGGCGGACAGTAGTATCAAAATGTAGGGGTGTGGAGCTGAAGAGGCGGATGGCATGGATTTCGAAGGAGGAAGGGTATGGGAGGTATAGGATGGAAAGTGCAGGTTGTGGAGAGTAGAAATCCCACACCTCTCCGTTGTGGTCCCCAGATCTAGGTGTGTAGGACAGTTAAAGACTGTCATCGGATAGGGAGCCTGGGGTAGCAGTGTCAGAAGGGGAGAGCCAGGTTTCTGTGAGAGCTAGGAGATGGAGAGAACGAGAGATAAAAAGGTCGTGAATAAAGAGCAGCTGAAATCAAGGGAGCGGGGTTTGCTGGACTCGGGTGAAATGTGAATGAAATTGCTGGAAGAGAAAGTATGGTCACATAAGATCAGAAGATCAAAATCTGTGAAGCAGGACAGGGGGACAGATAAGAATATGTATGGATGGTAAGAAAACAGGACGAGAAAATGGGAGGAAATAGATCGGCAGCAACTAAAAGCAAACATATATATATATACGCAAATTTAAGTACAGTATATTATCTCTGCTTCAGCTTAAACCAGGTCAGCTCTGACACGCACGTTATTATTCTCTTATTCCAGACACATTGTGCTTCCTCTAATCGTTCCTCCACAAGATCCGGCGTCCAGGTAACCTGTGATAATGAATCCACTCACAGCCAGGGATCCGCTGAGCCAGAGGATCCTGGATCTAACTCTGGAGATGATCTTTCTGCTGACTGGAGAGGTAAGAGATTCCATGATTCCATATTGCTGCTGATATTAAATCCCCCTGGAGCTGTGTGACCCAGGAGACATTTCAGAGGCAGATCAGTAGTAGATTGATGTGTAAATAAAGGTTCCAGCACACCATACAGCACACTATGGAGATAACACACTGACACATACACAAAAGCATGGGGGCCCAGGGGGCGACATGTTTATACCTCTCTATATTGGCCTCACTCTCAATGTTTAGGGTCATATGGTGGTGAAGATCCATGAGATGGTCAGTGACAGCAGCCGTCACCAAATATCAGAAGGACACAGCCGGAGCCAAAGCTTCAATACGGAGCCTCCACCTCACTCAGGAATCCATGAGCAAAACCATGAGAAGATCCTGGAGCTGAGCAATCAGATCATCCGTCTGCTGACTGGAGAGGTGAGGCTGCTGGGAATGGGACATTATACGCTAACACCAAGGCATGTGTCTGGATGGTGACTGTGTCATTGTGTGTGTCAGGTTCCTATACGCTGTGAGGATGTCACTGTCTATCTCTCCATGGAGGAGTGGGAGTATGTGGAGCGACACAAGGAGCTCTATAAGGACGTCATGATGGAGGATCACCAGCCTGTTATTACACGGGGTAAGAGATGCTTTAATTCTCATAATGTTTGTGTCCAATCCCAGAGCAACGTGTCCCAATAATCCCCTGAAATGTTGGCTGTGCCGTGTAATAGACGTGTTCCTGAATGAACGTCTCACGTGTTCATGTGATTTTTCCCTCCAATAGATAAATCTGTATGGGGTGAATTTCACGCTGCGGTTTCTTTATGGGATATTGGATGTGAAAATGGAAGTGAAATTCTAAGCAATAATGTGGAAAAGGATCTGAACAAGAGGAGAAAAGGACCAGCTGAATCTGCAACATACACAGAGCGAGAATCTCTGGCGTCTGAAGAAAGACACGTCCCAGAGAAAGAGATTTATCCAATCACAGAACCCCCAGAATATTCACCCCCTGATATTAAGGAGGAACCGGCCTCATGGGACGAGGACAATGTCAGAGTTTGTGTCACAATCCAAGAAAAAGCCATTTCTGAAACAAGAAATATCCACTTCTCAATATTAAGGAGGATCTCGACTCATGTGAAGGAGATCCCCTTACCCATAATTCAGTTTATAAAGGACATTCAGCGTCTTCTTCTGAAATGAGGAAAGTCTCATATAACGAGTCTGACCTTGGGATACATGAAACAAAGTGCAAAGAAGAACCATTTTCTACAATCTTTAGAGGAGAGAATTCTACCATGAATTCTTACACACCAACACGATTACAATGAAGAACGACATTTCTCATGCCCTGAATGTGGGAAGCATTTTACAGACAGTATTGCTCTTAAAAAGCATCAGAAGCTTCACACAGGAAAAAAAACGTTTTGTTTGCAGTGAATGTGGAAAATGTTTTACCCATACTTCAAATCTTGCAATACATAAAAAGATTCACACAGGAGGGAAAACATTTATTTGCCTTGAATGCGGTTAAAGCCGGTCAGGCCTCGAATCTTGCAGAGCATGAAACGATTCACAAGGGGAAAAACTATTTAATTGCAGTGAATGTCAAAAATGTTTTACCAATGCATCAGATCTTCGAAAACACCAAAGGATTCACACGGGAGCAAAACCATTTAAATGCGCTGACTGCAGAAAATGTTTTAACCAGGTCTCAAATCTTGCAACACATAAAAGGATTCACGCAGGAGAAAAACCTTTTAAATGCGCTGAATGTGGGAAATGTTTTACCTTGGCCTCACATCTTGCAGTGCATAACAGGATTCACACAGGAGAGAAACCATTTAAATGTGATGAGTGTGGGAAATGTTTTACCTTGGCCTCACATCTTGCAGTGCATAACAGGATTCACACAGGAGAGAAACCATTTAAATGTGATGAGTGTGGGAAATGTTTTATGCAGGCTTCATCTCTTGCAAGACATAAAACGGTTCACACGGGATAAAATCCATTTCAGTGGGAAATGTTTTACTTGAAGGACTTTTCTTATTGAGCATGTGAGGACTCTTTTTTTCAGGTTTTGAGGATCATCCAAACAGGTTCTGTATTGGTACAAAGATGCAGCTCCTTTTCTACACACAATCAATCATAAACATTAGGGATTAACAAGAACAATGGAAGGTACCAGACATTTCGGCACTGAAAAAAAAAACAGTCTTTGCACATACATAAAGACAGTGGTACATTAAATGGAGTTCAGGGGATCCCAAACTTGGGGTTCCCCAGGGAGCCTCCTGTCAAGCTTCGAGGGGGTAGTAGCCAATAGTGTTCCCTAGGTATCGTGTTCTCCAGCAGGCACAGAAATAAAACTCACAGCAATGTGTGGTGTGTATAAGTGTATCACAGACCTCCACAGCAATAAAACCCACAGTAGTGTGCATCAGTGTAAATCAGAGGGTTACAGCAACAAAACTCACAGTAATGTGTAGTGTGTATGAGTTTATCACAGAGCTCCACAGCAACAAAACTCACAGTAATATGTTGTGTGTATCGCAGAGCTACACAGCAATAAAACTCAAGTAACCAGGGCTTTTTTTCAGGAGGTACTCGCCGGTACTCAGTACCGGCACCTCACCACCAGCCCGAACTAACAGGAAAGAGCATGATGCTCCTCCTGTAGTAGTAGGCAGAGAATCGGAAGCGATCGGCAGCTCATATTGCTCCTGAACGCTTCTGATTTTCAGGATTGTATGTAGGGACCGATAACCCCCCTCTTCTCCCAGTAAGTGACAAGGGAGGGCTGGTTAAATAAAATCTCCCCTGTTTCTTCAGTGCCCCAGCTCTGGAAGATGTGTGTAAACATGCTGCACCCCCCTCTCTCTGCAGCCGCTGAAACTTTGAACAGCATGGGGAGGGGGGGTGCAGCATGTTTAGACACATCTGCCAGAGCTGCGGATTGTCAGGCAAGCGGTGTGATCAGAAGAGCTGGCACTATAAGGTGGTTCAGGTGGCCGCCTAAGAGTGCAAGACCAGGAGGGGGTACAAAAAGAATTTTGAATCCCTGGTCACTTGCTTTGACAGGAACCAAATTTTTAAACTATCTGCCTGGCGCTGTGTCCCTGCTGCTCCTCCTCTAAGATGCAGCCGGTGCCCAGCGAGCTGCATTGTATCTGCCAGGTCAGAGCGCAGACTCCCCCGCGGTGCTGGATACGGTAGCCTGCGCTCTCTCCTCCTGGTCCCTTCCTCCTTGCTGGTGCCTGGCCCCCTCTGATGATGTCAAGAGGAGGGCATGCCAAAAGAATTCTACACTGCCGCCTTACCCCCAGCCTCCCCAGCAGTTCCAGACAGTATGTGGTGCACCCTGGAAGGTGAGAAGGTGGAAATTGAAGTCCTGGCTACATTGCTCTGCAGGGACTCACTGACAGGCAGGCCTCGGAACAAAGAAAAAACTGCTGCTGCTTCCAAATACACTTCAAAACAGCATTTAAAAATATCAGCTCTGGCAACACAGGTATTTTCACCTGGTCCTGCTGTTACCAGCATGTGGGGGTGTTCTCAAGGTCAAACACCCTCTCATTTGAGCCCCCCCAATATTATTCAAACAGTACTTCTTGGATAGTGGAATTTTATTGCTGTGGAGCTCATACACACTGCGCATTATTGTGAGTTTCATTGCTGTGGTGCTCATACACACTGCGCATTACCGTGAGTTTCATTGCTGTGGAGCTCATACACACTGCGCTTTACTGTTAGTTTCATTGCTGTGGGGCTCATACTTACTCAGGAAACTGGGAGTTTCATTGCTGTGGTGCTCACAAATGCTAGGGGATTATCCACTCAGTGCCAGAATTGCAAAAAAAAAAAAAGCGAACTGCACTGCAATACAGATTTTTCTTGCAACAGAGGCATTTAGTGGATAAACCCCCATAGGGTTACAACAATAGTTGTAGTTCATTTAAATGAACACAGTATTAAAAAATATGGTTCCCTTTTATAGTGTCTTCCTTTAAGTGAACCACAACTATTGTTTATTCTGACTATTTTCATGTCCTCATAATCAGTTTTCCCTGGGCGTGAGCGTAACCCCCACCTATTTTTCCAGAACAAAAAAGCACTGCAAATAACTATAAAATAATTTTTTAAAAGAATTATATTTATATATCTATATTATAGGCAAGTCCCCAGGCAGGTGAGTGTGGGCCCCCCTGGACTCAAGGGCCCGGGTGCAGTGGCACCCTCTGCACCCCTGGTAGCTACGCCCCTGCACCAATACCATATTTTTTGAGTATGAGTATCACTATTCTTTTTGCCAGGTACTCACCGATACTTTTATTCAATGTCATGTGACACTTTCCAATAAATAAAGTTTTTGCTGAAAGCCTGTCCAATTTATGATAATATTGAAACGTATGGCCAGACACCCTATATACCCACTGACACACACACTGGATATATTTACATTAAATGTAGGAGACAGGAAGAAAACATTGAAGCCAACTAGATGTTTTTAGACGCCGGCAAAGACTGCTTTTAGATTGGTGTAAAATAAACTGGAAATTTAAGAGCCAGGAGTAAAATTCTAGGAGCCAGTGGCTACCAGGCCCATGGATTTGTCAAGTCCTGCCCTAAGGCGCGTTCAATACCTCAGCCGCTGCAAGTGCTAAGTTAGCAACTTGCCATTGAACGCGGTTCAGCGCTCAGCACTGCTACCTTAGCACTTGCAGCGACCCGAGGAGATGCTGCGAGTAGCTGAGTGTAACGTAGTAAAGATGGCCGCCGCCATGAAGCAACTAACAATTCCGTACAGCAAGATGGCCGCCGCCATGAAGCAAGTAACAATTCCGTACAGCAATGTTCATTTTGAGGTTTTTGTTCACCAAAGCTCAAAATATTTATTTATTATTTCCCCGGCACACAGACATATATTACAGCTCAATTATATTTTGTTTCAGAAGTAAACATAACGTTTATTCAATAAAAACTATCATTTATGGTGTGTGCGTACAAAACGCATTGTGCCGACTGCTTTTCTTTATCTTAGCCGCGTTCAATACCTCAGCCGCTGCAAGTGCTAAGTTAGCAACTTGCCATTGTGTAACCGGAATCCACTTGGTTCACTCGGGACGAGGCCGGACCGGACACGAGTAAGGATTGTCTGAACACGAGTCTCTTCAGGAAAGGCAAACTTTTATTGTGATGTCACCGAATGCTCAGACAGGATTGAATCGCTAAGACTGAGCATCAAATAAACAGTGTCCTGAGGTTTTATACCTCAAATACATAATTAGGTACATCCCAATTAGTCCACCTCCCTGTGACATTATCCCACCCCACGTGAGTTAGTACCTCCCTTAGCCTAATACAAAAGACATTTCATTAATTGGCCGTAAATTGGCAAACTTTGTGTTAGTAACAATAAATCACGATTAGTTACTCCTTCTGTTCCGGGCTGTGCCTGGTTCCCTAGCGCCTTCAGTCATTTGTTACAAATGGCACCTGGTCTGATCTCTATACTCCTTTGTATTTCTGCGGGCCCCAACGACCTTGGAGTATCTTTCTTCGGTGCCGGGAACAGCAGAGATCTCTCTCAGCGCTTTAATTGTTTTTCTGCTAATCTCAGCACATTCCTAAATTTCTACGTATACTTCATTCTAATTTCAGCTAACAACCTGCCTAGTTATATACAAGTGAACCAATATTCTGAACAAGATGGTCGCCTGGCTTATAATGGCGGCCATCTTCCAGTCTATTTCCACTTCAATTGAACGCGGTTCAGCGCTCAGCACTGCTAACCTAGCACTTGCAGCGACCCGAGGAGAAGCTGTGAGTAGCTGAGTGTGACGTTTTAAAGATGGCCACCGCCTCGAAGCAAGTAACAGTTCCGTACAGCAAGATGGCTGCCGCCATGAAGCAAGTAACAATTCCGTACAGCAAGATGGCTGCCGCCATGAAGCAAGTAACAATTCCGTACAGCAAGATGGCCGCCGCCAGGAAGCAAGTAACAATTCCGTACAGCAAGATGGCCGCCGCCACGAAGCAAGTAACAATTCCGTACAGCAAGATGGCCGCCGCCACGAAGCAAGTAACAATTCCGTACAGCAATGTTCATTTTGAGGTTTTTGTTCACCAAAGCACAAAATATTTATTTATTATTTCCCCCGGCACACAGACATATATTACAGTTCAATTTATATTTTGTTTCAGAAGTAAACATAACGTTAATTCAATAAAAACTATCATTTGTGGTGTGCGCGTACAAAACGGATTGTGCCGACTGCTTTTTTTATCATATTTTGTCCGAGTGATACGAAAAACAATCTGAATCTTTCATTAAGAAATTGTCAACCATTTTACTTCGAAACTCGCATCCAAAGCGTTCAGTGATACTGCTGCAGAGGCCCGTTCAATACCTCAGCAGCTGCTGAATTGCTGCAGCGCAGCAATTCAGTTTGCTGCAGCAGTGTCGTTGAACCCTTTGGATGCAAATTTTGAATCCAAATTTGGCCGACGATTTCTTAATGAAAAATTCAGATTGTTTTTCGGATCACTCGGACAAACTATGATAAAGAGAAGCAGTCAGCACAATCCGTTTTGTACGCACACACCACAAATGATAGTTTTTAATGAATATACGTTATGTTTACTTCTGAAACAATATATAAATTGAACTGTAATATATGTCTATGTGCAGGGGGAAATAATAAATAAATATTTTGTGCTTTTGTGAACAAAAACTGTAACCGGAATCAGACGGGTTCACTCGGGACGAGGCCGGACCGGACACGAGTCTCTTCAGGAAAGGCAAACTTTATTGTGATATCACAACAGATGCTCAAACAGGATTCAATCGCAAAGAATGAGCCCTGAGTCCCTTGTGACATTAGATTTTATATCCCAAATACATAACTAGGTACATCCCAATTAGCCCACCTCCCGGTGACACTATCCCACCCCACGTGGGTTAATACCTCCCTTAGTCTAATACAAAAGAACATTTCACTAATTGGCCGTACATTGGCAAACTTTATGTTAGTAGCAATAATTCATGATTAGTCACTCCTACTGTTCCGGGCTGTGCCTGTTTCCCTAGCGCCTTCAACTATTTGTTACAAATGGCACCTGGCCTGATCTCTATACTCCTTTGTATTTCTGCGGGCTCCAACGACCTTGATATATCTTTCTCTGTGCCTGGAACAGCAGAGATCTCTCTCTCAGCGCCTTAATTGTTTTTCTACTAATCTCAGCACATTCCTAAATTTCTACGTATGCTTCATTCTAATTTCAGCTAAAAACCGGCCTAGTTATATACAAGTGAACCAATATTCTGAACAAGATGGTCGCCTGGCTTATAATGGCGGCCATCTTCCAGTCTATTTCCACTACATTCCCCCCTTGGCTCAAGCCTCAGGCTCTTCTCCTGAGACTTGTAGCCATTACACCTCACTAGTTTTATTCTCGAGTTCCTCATACCTGGGGGCGCCTATTTTTGTCGGGAACATACCTTGTGGGATAATCAGTGGTATATTTTGTGTCTGTGTGGGTGTCAGTGCCTTCTTGCATAGCGGCCATAGGCAAAGCCCTATACGATACAGTAGTGCCCCTACAACCAAGATCACCACTACCATCAGAATCATAGATCCAATCTGTGAAATAAATCTCAGAATGGATCCAAACCAACCTCCGATTGCTCCGAACCCACAAAGTGGATTCCAGCCTTCAGCAGCGATCCTCCTTGCTGTGTCTTGCAACTGTGCTACCTTTTCTTGGTGATCTTGAATTCCCTGATAGTAGTCAGGGACATCATGTGTAGCATTCTTGATGAATGTGCAACATTCATAGTGCATCGTCATCTCACACAATCCATTCAGAGATGCACTGATCTGTTCCAGTGCCATATTGTGTATCATTTGCACCTTTCGTATCTCTCGTACTTCCAGGTTCAGCAACTGAATATCCCAACTAGTTTTATTCTAAATCTCATCCATCAAACTGGCATAACTGTTCATTCTTGCCATCAACTCTCTTCCCCATCCAGTCCATGCTGGAAGCCATGCCCATATTCAATCCGCTTTCTTAAACAACTCTCTCTTCTGTCTCTCAAACACCAGTGGATACCTAGGGTGAAGTGTTGTGTCTGAATTAGTGTCTTCTCCCCTCACCCTCTGGATTGAGATCAATTTAGCCAAATAACATTCCCGTTACTGTAGGTGGTACCCATATGTAACACACTCTTTCACAGCACACCTGGTACTCTCCTTTCACTGTAAATGGTGACAAATATAGTGTTCCCTTTAATATTTCTATCATCAGTTGTCTCAGTCGTTTCATCATATCCAGTGCACTCTGCCTTCCATTGGTCACATTCGCAATCACCTCCTCTTGCTCACTTGTGAGCTTTCTACATCGTATATATAGAAAATTTGACTGCTCTTTCAGTCCTGTTCTGAATATATAAATGTAGGATGTCTAGTTGAACTGGCTTGAGTTACATAACCCATCCTCGTTATTTATCTCCTTATCTGGGCCTAATTGAAAACACCACTCTGGTTGGTACACTGGTCCTGTTATGGGGTACCCAGGACTGAATACTTCTGGTTTCTCCCTTGACCTATCAACTGCATGTACTGTAACATTTTCTGATACAAACATACTCAAGTTCATTGGAACAGATACGAATAGTATATAAATTGTCTCTGGGTGCAGTCTACTGCATAGTCACATTTAAATTGCACAAGTAAATATCCTTTCAGCTGGGTTCCAGATAGCGCCTCTCGCTTTTGTCTCCACATGGTACGGTTCTCCATCACCGGGTGTGTACCATTCCAGGTTTTGGTGGTGCTTGAGCACTTGGGGCATGCTCCACATAACAGTCCATAAATCAAATTTGCGAGATACAAAATCAGTACCACAGTTGCCCCAAGTATCAAAATCCCTTGGGCAATTCTTTTCACAGTCACATAAACCCAATCCCTCCCAACCGGAATTTCAAAAACAAAAAAACATTTCCGGCAATTTCTGCATTGATTTACCTAACAGTACAACCTGATCATATAGTTTAGTTTTCCCAATGCCCGAAGGTCCCCCCTTAGTCCATTAATCAGAGGGGTAGGCCGTCCAAACATAAGTTCGTCCGGACTTAGCTTCAATTGGGGGGTTGGCCTGCACCTAATGTGCAATAGGACTATCGGCAGCACATCCAAACAGCCTAATAGCATCTCTTGGCACAGTTTGGACATCAAAGTCTTTAGGGTGCGGTTCATTCTCTCGAATTTTCTGCTCGTTCGAGTTCGATTTCTTTTTGTATCTTCTATCTTCTCCATACTCCCCCATTACTTTTACGCCGAAGAATTTCAGCATCATTTCATATACTCTGCGGAGTCTTTTATGATTAACACCTCAGAAGTTCAGCAAACATGTCTCTGGAGGGTTCAGAGGAGCGGAGTAAAAATTTCAGCCTTGGGACCAGATTAGAAAAAAAAACAGTGGATATAATCATAATTGAGTTCTAATAGTTCGTAGTCATTGCGCCATTTGTGCAAAACAAGTTCAATAAATTCGCCTCCAGATTCAAATTTTCTTTAATTCATATAGAATTTGTAGCAGGTTGGTCCTCTTACTTGCAGAGCAGGACTTTGGCTTGATCAGTTGTTAGCAATGGTGTTGCAGCCGCTTTTGCGGCCTGGTCTGCGCCTGTTGCTTCTTGGGATTTCATCATGACCTTTCTGGTGGCCATGACAGTGCATAATACTGACAGCACTTGGTTTCCATACTGCTTCTAGAAGGGCTTTGATTTCAGCTGCATACTTGATTTGTTGTCCTGAGGAAATAAGTAGACTTCTTTCTTTGTAGAGTGCACCATGTGCATGGACTGTCATGAAGGCAGGGGTCAAGTCAAGCAGGAACGCATGGGAACGCAGTTCCCTCACTATTTTAGCAGGAGGAACTTTGTTCACTTTTGGCTGATAAACTGAGAAGCTGCAATACCTTTCTATATACAGTAGACACAATTTGTAAAACTGTCTATATTTAAGGGTATATCCTCGATTTTGAGTCGTTTTGGAAGGCATGGGAGTAACAATTTCTCAGTGTTTGCTACTAAAGCTCCCAGTAATCTTTGAGACTGGAATATACAGAAATGTTGGCGAGTTCCCACACTTATTTTTTAGGACTTGACCCCTGCATGAAGGCGTACTTGGAATCAGTGTAGATATTTACTTTTTTTTTTTTTTGCCTTCAGAGATTTCTAGAGCTCTGGTTAGAGCTGTTATCTCAGCAAGTTGTGCAGATGTATGGCCTGGTAATGGATTTGCTTCAATAATTTCTTCTGCTGAGACGACTGCATAGCCGGAGACTTTCTTCCCATCATCCATGTAGCTGCCACCATCAGTAAATAGCTGTAGATCGTATTTGTCTAGGGGTACGTCTTTCAAATCTGGCCTGCTACTGAACACTTCTTCCATGACTTGGAGGCATTCATGATCTGGATCCTCTTCGCAGTCAGGCAGTAAAGTAGCAGGGTTCAAGGTAGCGATGAGGTCCAAATGAACCCGTGGATTCTCACACATCATAGCTTGGTACTTTGTCATCCAGCTGTTGCTGAACCAGTAGCTTCCTTTTTACATCCAGCAGGGCCTTGACAGCATGGGGCACCTTGACATGAAGAACTTGTCCAAGGGTCAGCTTGTCTGCTTCTGCTATCAGCATTGCTGTGGCTGCCACAGCCTTCAGGCATGGGGGTAGGCCACAGGCCACAGGGTCAAATTTTTGGAGAGGTAGGCCACAGGCCTTAGCCAAGATCCGAAACTTTGAATCAGCACTACTGTAGCTGTTTGATTGTGTTCATGCACGTACAGCTGGAAGGGCTTGCTGTGATCTGGCAATCCCAATGCAGGGGCTTCCATTAACAGAGTCTTTAATTTCAGAAAGGCTGCTGTTTGTTCTTCTTCCCAGAGGAAGGGGCCATGCTCTCCCCCCTTGGTGGCTTAATGGAGGGGTTTAGCAATGTCTGCGAAGTTGGGGATCCACAGGCGGCAGAAGCCCGCAGCTCTCAAGAATTCACAAACTACTCTCCTTGTCTTTGGTTGGGGTATTCGGCATACTGCTTCTTTTCTCTCTGCCCCTAGTGCACGCTTGGTACCTGTTAATTGAAAACCTAGATATTTCACAGTCTGTTTACATATGTGTGCTTTCTTTTTGGACACTCTGTAACCTGCATGGCACAGCAGATGTAGCAGAGCTTTTGTGGCAGAGAGACAGTCTTTTTATATGGGAGAAGCCCGTAATTAATAATGGAACAACTTTGTCTGGCTGAGCGTTGAAGGACAAGAGGTCCTGGCTGAGCGCGCATCCATTGTAGATACCTCCCACTGAAAAATAAAAAAAGGCTGGCTTGCCGGAACCAGACGGCTGAAAAAACGTCTTTTAAATCAAGCACCGTGTAATATTTTGTATCTCCGGGAATTAATCTTGGACTGGGCGGTACTCTTGTGTGCCCTCTTTCTGTACTGGCAACAATGGTGTGTTCCACGGTGACACGCAGAATTTCAATATACCGTGGTCTTTAAATCTCTGCAAATATGTCTGGATATTCTGCTTGGCTTTTTGTGGGATGTGATATTGTCTTAAAGCCACAGGCATTGCACCAGATCTTAAATCATCGTACACTGGGGGAATATTTACAGCTAGTCCGGGCGGGTTTTCCTCCGCCCACACCTCAGGAATTCCAAGGAGTAGTGTGTGGGTCCGGGGCTGCTGGCGGGGTTGGTGCTATGCGCTATTCTTCTTCTCTTGGCATAATTACTACAATTTTTACAGGTTAAATGTGCTGGCTGGCTGGACTGTACTGCCGTGGAGAGCTGCCACTCTCAGGCAGGTCTAATCGAGCATATCCCCCGGGGAAAAATATAATTTGGGCTTGCAATTTGCAAAGGATATCCCGCCCCAGGAACTGGATGGGACATTCGGGCATATACATATACACATTGTATAAACAATATTCACAGAGGTCTCTCTCCCGTAGCCAAATCGGACTCTTAATACCACATCGGAAAAAAATAAAAATAAAAATGAACCATTCCATTGTTATAAGACCATTCCAAACATCTCATCAGTAATCATCTAAAATAATCCCATAACAATAAAATAACTATCCCATCAAAAAAACAAACAAAAACATACTTTTAATTGAATTATTAATCATAATTTTGCTATATTTTAACTATATAGAACATAAAAACGGTATAAAACTACTTTAATTATTTTTCAAACTGCTCTTTTAATATTAATTTTCTAACCGTTTCATATATTTCCATTTTAATTTGTTAATAAATTGTATTATATTTTGGTAGACAATATTGTATATTATTATATACTTATTATTGTTATAATCTGTAACAATATAAAAACCAGGACTCCCTTTTTTTTATTTAATTCTAGCTCTGTGAACAAAACTAGAGTTTTTGGAATAATATCAACACAAAATATAAACATATATCCTGCTCTCGACAGACTTCATACATTCTATTATAGCACATTTTAAAAATTAGTTAAACATAGTAATTTTTTTCTTCTTCATTTCTTTTTAATTTGAATTCGCTGCACAGACACACAAAGGGTTACTTTCTCTGTCTATCAGAGAGCAGAAAACCGACCCCCCGCCTTCCCCCTCTCCGCGCAAACAGTGTGTCAGGAAAAGGGGGGGGGAGAGGAGGCGAGTACAGAGACTCTCACTACCTCTCAGCCATTCCACACTCTAAATTAATTACTTATCACACTTTACTTTTAATTGAACAGTTTGATAGATCAATTATAAACACAATCAGACAAAAACATTCTACCATATATCATTCGATACAGCAAACACTATAATAACATTCTCTGACTTCACACTCACACAGAACAGTACAGATATCACATCCGAATAATCAGTCCGAATTACATACACAAGTTATACAGCACTGTAATTTTTTTTTTTTAAAACCTTCTAGATTACCATCTGATCTATTGATCATCTCATTTTCTTCTGGCCCAGGGGGAAATGGGGGCTCAGAAACTCCTGAAAATCATTACATAATCCACACACAAAACTTGTAAATTATCTTTATTTTACTGGTATATTAAAACACTAAATATATAGACTTATTTTCACACTCATCATTATCATCACTGTCCTCTTGGTCTACCAATTTATATATGCTCCCATGGGGCATTTCGATCTTTCCTGGTGGGACCTCTCTGTCTCTTCCACTCACTGCCCACTCATGTTCCTCCGCAATCCCGCTCACCGGAGCGAAGTAAGCCGGCAGAGCAGTAGCAGCCGCCCGCCTTCGCAACCGTGACACACAAAACTTCTCTAGCTGCCCCATAATATGATGGATAGGGCGGGGGCAGGGAATCAATCTCCTCCGGCTGTTCTATCAACACCGGTCTTTTCTTTTTATTATTTTCTTTATTTGGGGGTACCTGCTTCTTGTTACGTCCCGCCATCATTATAAAATGACTTTTATCCTTTACACAATACTTCCATATATCTATATATGGGTACTGCTCAGGCTGTCCGCATTTCCCGGTGACCTGGGAATACACTTTCTGTATTAGCTCCGGGTCCATTGACCCCTGCTCTGGCCACTCTGGAACCAACAGTGGCCACGCCATTGTACACATTACTGTTAACTTCTCTTTAGTTAACTTTATACCATAATCATGTGCTGTATATAGCGCTTCAAAATTCCGCACCATATACTCTAAGGGCGTCTCACCCTTCTTTACCTTGTTGGGCTTGGATAACCCATTACCCATTGTTACTCTTAAAAAAACAGTAACCTTTTTACAATACAGATATTACTTGTTAGCAAAAAAAAAAACAACACTTGAAATTTACTGTCTGGTACTCAGTCAACAGTTCATATATCGGATTCGCTTCCTCCGTCAGTAGCCGGACTGCAGTCGCCTGAGCAGGAAACGTACTTTGAGAGTCCACTTTCAAGTTTGCTTTCTCGCAATGCGAGTAGGCGCTCGTTCACTCATAGCATTCTCAGCAATCAATCACAACCCATACCGTACCAGATACTTTCAACACAAAACAAAACATAAACAATTCAACTCTTTCTCCTAGCCGAGGGCACACCGTCCCTCCTTTTGGCTCCTTATACCCCGTTAATTGAACTCTAACTCTTGACTGCTTGTGACTATGTGCACCCCGTTCTATAACTACACACCCGTCTGCAATTCCAATTTGCCTATGAGTAATTCTACCCACCCGCTCCAATGAGCCCTCTTCACTACACAACGTACACACTAGCACTGACACAGGGCTCTAAGCCCGGTCACAGAAATCTTTCCGCCTTTCCTATTGTCCACGTGGTGAAGCTTTATTTACAAACACTGACTATGACAACGCAACTCCACGCGGCTCCCTTCTCCCTCACATACAGACTCTACCCTTTGGTTAACATCTGATCTTCCGGGTCCAGACACGCGCTAGCCACTCTGGCTCCTTTGCTTGACCGTGCTTTTGGCGGTGGGCTGGGTATGTCAACGAAACCGTGGCCAGGGGTCTCCTTATCCAACTTCGGTTGGACGTTTCCCTTTATACCGGTATTTCCATTTCCATTAGACATACAAACATAGAAGACACTTTACCTATCGCCGCGCTGTTCGCTGTTTCCTCGGACTCAGGGGTGTCCCAGTGTTCCCAGGCTGGGGTCCGTTTGAGACGAGATGAGGTCCACTGAACAGGAAATCCTGCTTGGCGCCTGCAGATGTCAGCTCACCTTCAACGGACGCCCAACCAGCGGGATCCCTCGCACCTGCAGTCAAACGCTACAGTGTTCAGCAGTCGTTGCCATGCCGGTAAGGGCCCGTATCCCGGCAACAGAGCCCCCAGAAATGTAACCGGAATCAGATGGGTTCACTCGGGACGAGGCCGGACCGGACACGAGCAAGGATTGTCTGAACATGAGTCTCTTCAGGAAAGGCAAACTTTATTGTGATATCACAACAGATGCTCAAACAGGATTCAATCGCAAAGAATGAGCCCGGAGTCCCTCGTGACATTAGATTTTATATCCCAAATACATAACTAGGTACATCCCAATTAGCCCACCTCCTGGTGACACTATCCCACCCCACGTGGGTTAATACCTCCCTTAGTCTAATACAAAAGAACATTTCACTAATTGGCCGTACATTGGCAAACTTTATGTTAGTAGCAATAATTCATGATTAGTCACTCCTACTGTTCCGGGCTGTGCCTGTTTCCCTAGCGCCTTCAACTATTTGTTACAAATGGCACCTGGCCTGATCTCTATACTCCTTTGTATTTCTGCGGGCTCCAACGACCTTGATATATCTTTCTCTGTGCCTGGAACAGCAGAGATCTCTCTCTCAGCGCCTTAATTGTTTTTCTACTAATCTCAGCACATTCCTAAATTTCTACGTATGCTTCATTCTAATTTCAGCTAAAAACCGGCCTAGTTATATACAAGTGAACCAATATTCTGAACAAGATGGTCGCCTGGCTTATAATGGCGGCCATCTTCCAGTCTATTTCCACTACAAAACCTCAAAATTAACATTGCTGTACGGAATTATTACTTGCTTCGTGGCGGCGGCCATGTTGCTGTACGGCATTGTTACTTGCTTCATGGCGGCGGCCATCTTTAAAACGTCACACGCAGCATCTCCTCGGGTCGCTGCAAGTGCTAAATTAGCAGTGCTGAGCGCTGAGCGGTTGAACGGCGTTCAATGGCAAGTTGCTAACTTAGCACTTGCAGCGGCTGAGGTATTGAATGCGGCTCAGCAATTCAGCAGCTGCTGAGGTATTACAGGGCTCTAGTGTAGGTGCTCACTAAAGGAACTAATAGAGTGGAGATATAAACACAAGAGACTATACAAAAAAAATCAAGTGTCTCCAGCAGTGATCACCCAATACTCCTTTCATGTGCCCTCTACTGGAGACAACTGAATTGCTGGAGCTTGTCTCGTGTGTTTTGAACTCTCTTGCAGTTCTTTCCATAGAGTAGCGGAAGTGACCTGAAAGAAAGGAAGGCCTTTCCAGCAGCAGAAACGCGGGCTCCAGGCTGCAGGTGAGAGCGGGCTGTGTATATAACTCTACATACACACACAGTGCTGGGGGTTTATTAGTGTGAGCAGGAGATGTATTGGGGGAGGGGCTCCATTAAAACAGCACAAACCTCTTATTTTATTCCCTGTGCAGGAATCAAGCCTTTTAAACCCCAGCTGCTGCGGAACAGCTTGGAGACGCTGCACTGAAGCGCAGATACACCAAGAGGGTCTCACACACCTTACAGGGGACACGGTGACGCTGCACTGAAGCGCAGATACACCAAGAGGGTCTCACACACCTTACAGGGGACACGGTGACGCTGCACTGAAGCACAGATACACCAAGAGGGTCTCACATACCTTACAGGGGGACACGGTGACGCTGCACTGAAGCACAGATACACCAAGAGGGTCTCACTCACCTTACAGGGGGACACGGTGACTGCACTGAAGCACAGATACACCAAGAGGGTCTGACATACCTTACAGGGGGACACGGTGACGCTGCACTGAAGCACAGATACACCAAGAGGGTCTAACACACCTTACAGGGGGACACGGTGACGCTGCACTGAAGCACAGATACACCAAGAGGGTCTCACTCACCTTACAGAGGGACAGGTCAGGGACCCTAAAAGTCTGTTCTCGACCTTTAAGTGGCTCCTCTACTCGCCTGCTCCACCTCCCCCGTCCCACCTCCGCGCTCAAGATCTCGCTGATTATTTCATGAAGAAAACGCTCACAATTCGTAACAATATCCCGGCACAAGCCTATAGCTATAACTCCTCCCCTCCCCCGACCAACCCCACCGCGACCCTCAGCTTCTTCTCCCCAACCAGAGGATGAAATCCATTCTCTACTGTCCTCCTCAGGCCCCACTACCTGCTCGCTAGACCCTATCCCTTCATTCCTGTTATCTTCTCTGTCCTCCTCACGCCCCACTACCTGCTCGCTAGTCCCTATCCCTTCATTCCTGTTATCTTCTCTGTCCTCCTCACGTCCCACTACCTGCTCGCTAGTCCCTATCCCTTCATTCCTGTTATCTTCTCTGTCCTCCTCACGCCCCACTACCTGCTCGCTAGTCCCTATCCCTTCATTCCTGTTATCTTCTCTGTCCTCCTCACGTCCCACTACCTGCTCGCTAGACCCTATCCCTTCATTCCTGTTATCTTCTGTCCTCCTCACGTCCCACTACCTGCTCGCTAGACCCTATCCCTTCATTCCTGTTATCTTCTCTGTCCTCCTCAGGCCCCACTACCTGCTCGCTAGACCCTATCCCTTCATTCCTGTTATCTTCTCTGTCCTCCTCACGTCCCACTACCTGCTCGCTAGTCCCTATCCCTTCATTCCTGTTATCTTCTCTGTCCTCCTCACGTCCCACTACCTGCTCGCTAGACCCTATCCCTTCATTCCTGTTATCTTCTCTGTCCTCCTCACGTCCCACTACCTGCTCGCTAGACCCTATCCCTTCATTCCTGTTATCTTCTCTGTCCTCCTCACGCCCCACTACCTGCTCGCTAGACCCTATCCCTTCATTCCTGTTATCTTCTCTGTCCTCCTCACGTCCCACTACCTGCTCGCTAGACCCTATCCCTTCATTCCTGTTATCTTCTCTGTCCTCCTCACGCCCCACTACCTGCTCGCTAGACCCTATCCCTTCATTCCTGTTATCTTCTCTGTCCTCCTCACATCCCACTACCTGCTCGCTAGACCCTATCCCTTCATTCCTGTTATCTTCTCTGTCCTCCTATCACTCCTGCTCTCACATTTTCCACCTCTCTCTCTCTTCTGGCTCATTCCCCTCTCCTTTGAAGCCACACTCACACCCATCCTCAAGAAACCCTCCCTCGACCCACATTCTCCTGAAACTACCGTCCAGTTTCATTACGTCCACAAGCGTCAAAACTGCTGGAAAGACGAGTCTACGACCACTTAACCCTCTTCCTATCCTGTAACTCCATGCTCGACCCCCTGCAATCTGGCTTTCACTCCAACACTTAACAGAAACCGCTCTGATAAAGGTCACTAATGACCTCCTCTCCGTGAAATGCAATGGACACTACTCCATACTGATCCTACTCGACCTCTCTGCTGCCTTTGATCCAGTCAACCATCCCCTCCTCCTAGAGACCCTCTTCTCTCCTTGTCTCTGTGATACCACCCTCTCATGGCTAAAACCTTACCTCTCCTCAGTATCTCTTGCTGGCAATTCCTCCTCTTCAATGCCTCTGTCAGTCGGCGAACCCCAAGGCTCAGTCCTAGGTCTGTATTTATACTTTGTGGCACGGCGCCTGTGTGCCTCTGCCAAGTGCTAGCTTTCTCCAAGCTGGAGAGCATACACAGATTGGTGGAAAATACTTCTAATATAAGGACTATTTTCCAGGGAGTGGCTCAAGTTCTCCCTTAAACACATGTAGTAATGTACACGGACAATCTAATGTCCTGTGACCAATGAGGATCTGTGAAATCAATGGAATAAAATCCAACAGATATAAAACTCACAAACTCCTTAAAGTACTCCCGTGGAAGAAACCGTTCTCCTTGGATGGTATTCCAAGTTGGTAGAGGTTATTCACTCTCTATTGCCAGTGGATTAAAAGATTCTCAAAAAATTCCACTACAGGAGAATACCACAGGGTACCAAATAAAATCAATATTTCCAGAAATCAGAAGCCCAACGCGTTTCATCTGAAAAAACAGACTTCCTCAGGGGCAGTACATCAATCAAAAGAAAAATCAGAATGATATAAAACCATAACCCCTCAATGTTTTTATATTCCCCCAAATAGTCTCTGATTGGTCTTTAGTGAATTGTCCATTCTCCTTAGTGTTTCCGTATATGGTGATTCTCCGTTCTTCAGATGTCCCCGTCCAATCGGAACGTTTCTTTTTCTCCATTACTTCTGAATGGTCATTCGTCTCCACATCCCGATACGTCACTTCCAAAATCCTCGTCCAATCGGAACGTTTCCCTTTCGTTTCTTCCGAATCGTCGTTCGTCTCCACATCCCGGTACGTCACTTCTGGTGGGCCCCGATACGTCACATCCGGCGAACTCCAGAACTATAGTGGAATTTTTTGAGAATCTTTTAATCCACCGGCAACAGAGAGTGAATAACCTCTACCAACTTGGAATACCATCCAAGGAGAACTGTTTCTTCCACTGGAGTACTTTAAGGACAGCTATTCCCCCAAGGAGTTCGTGAGTTTTATATCTGTTGGATTTTATTCCACTGATTTTACATATCCTCATTGGTCATAGGACATTATATTTTCCGTGCTGCATACTTCTCCAAGCTGAAGCCTGAAATCCAGCTTTAGCAGCCCCAAAATCACCAGGCACAACCAGTGTTGTAGAGCAGCAAAACAAAAACTGACTCTTTATTTGAAAATCACACTGGTAAAGAACAGTTGAGGGACATCCCCCCCTTCCAGAATACATTAAAGATTAGATCAGATAACTTCAGTACAGAACAATGGAAGACACATTCAACACAATGGATTATTTACACATGCACTCTTATCTTAACCTGCCTGCTAGATCCTAGAGGGAAACAAAGAAATCTTTTTACAGCAGTAAGTATACAATATACAGAGAAGGGGGTAGATCAGAAGAGTACAATACACAGGAAGAGGACAGCTAATATAGAAATGTACACTATACAGAAACACAATCTACATAAATCCTTGATTCCCTGGGCAATCCATTTGGCAAACCACAGATTGCACCTTGGTCCATAGGCAGGAGGCTAATCCCCAGGCTCCTCCAACTGCCCCAGAGACAGCTGAGTCTGTCACATACCTCCTTATTGGGTAAACTCATCACCACCTGTGGCTTCAAGTATTACCTATACGCTGATGACACTCAGATCTTTCCCCCCTCTGTTCTCTCTCAAGTCAGTGACTGGTATCTCTGCCTGTATGGCCTCTCATTACCTGAAGATCAATATGCCCAAGACCGAGCTTCTTCTAATTCCCCCCTTTAACTCTATTCCGATTTCTGACTTTGCTATAATTGTTGATGGTAAAAATATCCTTCCCTCAGCCCACGTCCGTTGCCTCGGAGTGACTCTTGACTCCAGTCTTTCCTTCAGCCCCTACATCCATTCACTCTCCTCATCTTGCCGCAATCACCTCCACAATATTGCCAAAATTCGTCCATTTTGAACTAACAACACCACCAAGCGACTTATCAACTCCCTTATCTCCCGCCTGGACTACTGCAACAACCTCCTGATTGGCTTTCCTATCTCCCGCCGCTTCCACCTGCAGTCCATCCTAAACACATCAGCCCGGCTTATCCATCTCACCCGTCGCTCTGTCTCTGCTGCTCCTCTCTGTGAATCCCTACATTGGCTCCCCATCCACAGCAGAATCTAATTCAAACTAGTCACCCTGACCTACAAAACCCTAACTAATGCCACCCCTCACTGCCTGTCCTCACTAACGCCGCCCCTCACTACCTGTCCTCACTAACACCGCTCCTCACTACTTGTCCTCACTAATGCCACCCCTCACTACCTGTCCTCACTAACGCCGCCCCTCACTGCCTGTCCTCACTAACGCCGCCCCTCACTACCTGTCCTCACTAACGCCGCTTCTCACTACTTGTCCTCACTAATGCCACCCCTCACTACCTGTCCTCACTAACGCCGCTTCTCACTACTTGTCCTCACTAATGCCACCCCTCACTACCTGTCCTCACTAACGCAGCTCCTCACTACTTGTCCTCACTAACGCTGCTTCTCACTACCTGTCCTCACTAACGCCGCCCGTCACTACCTGTCCTCACTAACGCCGCCCGTCACTACCTGTCCTCACTAACGCCGCCCGTCACTACCTGTCCTCACTAACGCCGCCCGTCACTACCTGTCCTCACTAACGCCGCCCGTCACTACCTGTCCTCACTAACGCCGCCCGTCACTACCTGTCCTCACTAACGCCGCCCGTCACTACCTGTCCTCACTAACGCCGCCCGTCACTACCTGTCCTCACTAACGCCGCCCCTCACTACCTGTCCTCACTAACGCCGCCCCTCACTACCTGTCCTCACTAACGCCGCCCCTCACTACCTGTCCTCACTAACCCCACCCCTCACTACCTGTCCTCACTAACACCGCTCCTCACTACCTGTCCTCACTAATCACCAAATACACCCCAGCCCATCCCCGAAGATCCAACAATGACCGGCACCTGGCTTCCTCCATCATTACCTCTTCACATGTCAGACTGCAGGACTTTTCTCATGCGGCGCTGACCCTATGGAACGCGCTTCCTCGCAATATCAGACTGTCCCCAAATCTGGTTTCATTTAAACGCTCCTTAAATACCCTTCTGTTTAGGGAAGCCTAACACCCGACAACGTAACAAGCCTTCTGACTGACCCAAAAACGCTCCTCGCCTCTTCCTGCATTAACTCATCACTGCAGCCCCCCCTCCTGTTTCTAATCCCCTCACCCATCTAGATTGTAAATTTCCATGGGAATCGGGCCCTCATGTCCTCCTGTATCTGTTGGCAGCAATACTGACCTACCTCCTGTATGTATTGTAGAATTCTCCTGACTTTACCCATTGCACCTTGTACAGCGGAATGTGTTGGTGCTTACCATTGTCCGAAAATACACACTTCTGTTTTTTACATTTCTGCGGTGTTTGTGTGTAGCTCTAATTTTTCTCTTACTCATTTATGGAACCCACACATATTACATACTGTTTTCTCACCATTAAATGGACTTTCTATAGATGCCATTATTTTCATCATATCCTATAATGTACTATATAAAAATGTATGAAATATGATGAAAAAATGGACCATTCCAGCAACGTCTCTTTTGAAGCTCTCTGTCCTCCTCCAAAGGACCCACCCCCTTTGAAGCTCTCTTCCAGTTTTGCCGGGGGTTGGCCTGAAATTGGCCTCATCGCGCCTGACGTAGTGACGTCCATGCGCAGGGAGGGGGTTTCAAAGCAAGGTGTGAGTTCAACAAACTCAAACCAGAGTGGAACCCATACATAGAGGTGATTATGTGGCGGTAGGGGGCGCTCAATTGATGGCATGTGGGGCACGTTCACCAAGACGTCCCCCAAACCTCATCCGCAGCGAATGGGTAAAAAAAGCAGAAAGGAGGGAGGGGGTAGACGTGTAGACAAGAAATGACATAGGAATATATGAGTGCGTGGATCCTAACCTTGACGACGTTATCTGTACTGCGCGGGAACAGGTCACTATGTTCTAACTAAGGCTTTGCTAAAAAGCACTTTCTTTAAGACAAAGATTTTAACTCTTTACACACAGGCAGAGGTATTAATTCTGTAAAGTTTCCCTACCTTACAAATATATACAGTGCCAGGCGTAGTCAGGCGTAGCCAATGGGAAATGACACTCTGGCTTCTACTGTACTTCATCATTAATCCCTCCCCTGGAATATTACCGTTACGGCTCTAGTCTTTCCTGCCACTTCTCAGTCTGGGACATAATTAGACCAGGGACAGATATTTGGCAAACAAGACAGAACATTATCCATTCAAACCGTTAACAGATACAAACACATTCCAGATAGGGGGAGTTGGAAAAGACTAAAAGACCACACTGTAATCCAATCAGCAGATAGGAACATATACACATAGACCAGGGGTGGGCAAACATTTTCTACGGAGGGCCACATTGAAAACTTTATTGTTATCGGTGGGCCGCATATAAACAATATTGCATTCTTATGATTCCTGGCCGTTAAAGCCATTATCAATAACACCCCCCTCCCCTCCAATGAGAAAGAGTGTGCAGAGAATCAGTTGCTAGGGCTCAATTTTCAAGAGAAATCACCTCACCAAACAATGCCATTTTAATTAATTCTTTGCTTAACATTGGTCAAACATTAGAATTTTTTCTTAAGAATATTAACGACAATATAGCAAATTGTCCTGGGCCTTTTTTGGACTTTTTCCTGGTCATTTATTATGGGTATATTTGCCCCCAGCTCATATGGGTATATATTGCCCCAACTCATATGGGTATATATTGCCCCAGCTCATTTAGGTATATATTGCCCCCAGCTCATATGGATATATATTGCCCCAGCTCATATGGGTATATATTGCCCCAGCTCATATGAATATATATTGCCCACCAGCTCATATGGGTATATATTGCCCCCAGCTCATGGGTATATAGTGCCCCCCAGCCTACATGGGTATCTATTGCCCCCAGCTCATATGGGTATATATTGCCCCCAGCTCACATGGATATATACTGCCCCCAGCTCATATGGATATATACTGCCCCCAGCTCATATGGGTATATATTGCCCCCGGCCCCAGCTCTCACCTCCTCCGTGTCCGCCGGCGTTCTTCTACTCCCAAGGTGAGTGGCCACTGACATGCAGCTTTACCGCTCGCCGGGGATGGGAAGCACCTGACCAGCCGTGGTCTCGCGAGATCGCGCGTTGGTCAGGTGGTTCCCATCCCAGGCGAGCAGCGAAGCTGCATGTCAGCGGCCGCTCACCTCGGGAGTAGAAGAACGCCGCTGGTTGGCGGGCCGCAAAAAACTCGGTGGCGGGCCACATGTGGACTGCGGGCCGTAGTTTGCCCACCCCTGACATAGACAATAACATTATACATTCATAACACAGATTACACAAACACCCTGAACCCTACAGATACAGGGCGACTTCAACATAGGAGAGGGCAGGGAAATAATACAGAACATCAGGCCTGCACCTCCCAAATACATCTTTAGGCCCATGTTCAAAGCGACGCACGTCACAGGTCTGTTACAGAATTTTAAAAAGTCTTGACACAAATAGGGAAACAAAAATTTAAGTTTTTTTATAAAATTTACAAAAAAGTGTTAAAAACTATAAAAAGGCTTTTTTTCTGAAAATGAAAAGAATAAACGGGCTTTAAGATATTGTGTTTTTTTCATGGAATCCTATGGGATTTGTCTGTTTAAACCTGTAAAACTGAACCACTGAAAATCAGGGCATGTCGGTGGAATTTCGCTGCAGTTCGGCCTAATGTGAATAGACGAACCATTACTTCTCTGTGGGACAATTTCACTGCCGCCGAACTGCGACAAAATGCAGCATATTTCCCCATCAATTCGCCTGTGTTTGAATTGACATCTCGTGAATAGTGGATCCACATAACGCAGGGCACCAATAAGTGCCATCATGCGCATCGGGACATACGTGAGATGTCTGCAGTATAATCAAACTGCTTTAACATCCAGCTTAACACTATCTGTGGCTGCTGCATCTCCTCTTAGCTCTCTGCATTCCTCCCTGATGGATCCATTTCCTCAGCTACTCACTTCCTGTCAGCGGTCCCACACCACAAATCCTTCCCCACTGCAACGCTGTACACATACGTTAGTTCCCCGCAGCAGCCAGCGCAGCACAGAGCACGAGTTACGTGTGAGTTATGCGCAGCACAGAGCCCGAGTTACGCGTGAGTTATGCGCAGCACAGAGCCCGAGTTACGCGTGAGTTACGCGCAGCACAGAGCCCGAGTTACGCGTGAGTTATGCGCAGCACAGAGCCCGAGTTACGCGTGAGTTACGCGCAGCACAGAGCCCGAGTTACGTGTGAGTTATGCGCATCGCAGAGCCCGAGTTACGTGTGAGTTATGCGCAGCACAGAGCCCGAGTTACGTGTGAGTTATGCGCATCGCAGAGCCCGAGTTACGTGTGAGTTATGCGCAGCACAGAGCCCGAGTTACGTGTGAGTTATGCGCAGCACAGAGCCCGAGTTACGCGTGAGTTATGCGCAGCACAGAGCCCGAGTTACGTGTGAGTTATGCTTCTAGGGAGCGCTAATAACGAGGTACACAGCCAGAGAACAGGAGTCTGATACAGCCTGTCCCTCTCTGACCCTGTGCCTCTGTCTGTTCTCTCTGTCCCTGTGTCTGCCTGTTCTCTCTGTCCCTGTGTCTGCCTGTTCTCTCTGTCCCTGTGTCTGTCTGTTCTCTCTGTCCCTGTGTCTGCCTGTTCTCTCTGTCCCTGTGTCTGTCTGTTCTCTCTGTCCCTGTGTCTGTCTGTTCTCTCTGTCCCTGTGTCTCTGTTCTCTCTGTCCCTGTGTCTGCCTGTTCTCTCTGTCCCTGTGTCTGCCTGTTCTCTCTGTCCCTGTGTCTGTCTGTTCTCTCTGTCCCTGTGTCTGCCTGTTCTCTCTGTCCCTGTGTCTGTCTGTTCTCTCTGTCCCTGTGTCTGTCTGTTCTCTCTGTCCCTGTGTCTCTGTTCTCTCTGTCCCTGTGTCTGCCTGTTCTCTCTGTCCCTGTGTCTGCCTGTTCTCTCTGTCCCTGTGTCTGCCTGTTCTCTCTGTCCCTGTGTCTGCCTGTTCTCTCTGTCCCTGTGTCTGCCTGTTCTCTCTGTCCCTGTGTCTGTCTGTTCTCTCTGTCCCTGTGTCTCTGTTCTCTCTGTCCCTGTGTCTGTCTGTTCTCTCTGTCCCTGTGTCTGTCTGTTCTCTCTGTCCCTGTGTCTGTCTGTTCTCTCTGTCCCTGTGTCTGTCTGTTCTCTCTGTCCCTGTGCCTCTGTCCGTCCTTTTGTCTGACCATCCTGGCTAATTAAAGTTAAATTGATGATGACGTCAAAACAAGAGTTATTCAGACGGTGAATCAGGAATGTTACGAATATTTTCTTGCTCGTGGTTGTCTTGTGTTAGTGACTTTTTTATGGTCACTTTTGTATTATTAACCCCTTACTGCTCGACTGTTGTGCCCAACGGGTGGGTATAAACGCTGGCGGGGGGGTACTAGTATGCTCTGGCTGCTGCTGCCCCTCCTCCGGCCCTCCTACACAGATGATGTGTGGCGCCTGCTCGCTGGTTGCAGCCCATAGACACCAGAGAGGCCTGTTATGAAGACCCCGCTCCATTCAGACCCACCTGCATCGGGACGTGCTGTTTAAATGTTTCAAATGTGTTTTGTTTTTATTGATCTGGGATTATATGTAACTCCGGCCTCTCCTTTATCCCCTGTAGCTCCACCCCCTTTGTCCATTGTGTCCTGAGTCCTGTAAGGCCGCAGATCCGCCTGGTGAATCCAGAGAGGAGATCCAGCCTGAGGGTCCTGGGAGTGAGCGGCCTTCCTGTAAGTAAATCCATATATTGATGATTATAACCAAAGGAGAACGTGTGACAGCCCTTCACAGACAAATTGCAGCATAATATACATATCTTATTGTTGCTCAAAGAACGTCTCCTCCTCTTGGCGTTCAAGAAAGACAGAAAGTATTGAAGAAACTTAAACCAGTATTCCTGAGGAAGTGGTTGTATACCACGAAACGCGTCGGTCACTGGTGGTTTATTTATTTTAATTCATTGTTTACAATAAATTTTGGGAAAAAACAGTCAGTGTTTGATTGCATCCTTCCACTGACCAAGTACCGAGGGGCCGATATGGTAATGGCACCTTCTGCCGACGTACCCTTCACCGCATCGGGAGAGCTGTTTGGAGATCCACGTTCTTTTACCCGGCGTATTCAGAGATCCCCCTGAGTGTTCAGAGTGGGGTAACAACTGATTACTGATGTGCCTAATTATTATTAATATCCTGTGAGTGCAATTCTCTCGGGGCCTTAATTGATCAAAACATTTTATGCAGAATCACGCTATGTTTTAAATATTTTTTGTATCTAGATTTGCTCAAGTTTTTTCATTAATTGCTGATTATAACCCGTCTATAAGAAGCCCCTGTGTGACCATCACCCCCTGACCACAATGACTGAGACGGAGCTTTCTGGCAGCGAATGGGTTATTTGTGCCCTATTAGTAAGTAAAGGGTTAAACGTTTCAGGAAAGAGCTGAATCTTTGGCAGACAAGAGGTTAAATGTCTGGAGTGCGATATAGAACAATTCTAACAAACTGGAAACCATAGGCGGGCACAGGGGGTGTGTTTGGTGCCCAGGCATACAATAATGGGAGGTGAAGAGGTCCTCTTTCATCTCCTACATTGATATTTTCTATTTCCCTTTATCTGGTTCATGATGAATCACATTAAATCAGACGGTGTCTCTGTATTACAGGCTCGTTATTTCTAATGAAAAAAGTGCAAAATCTTCTAATGAAAAAAAGTTTTCAATTAATAAATGTTCCATGGGTGCAAACCCTGGCAAGAAGGGCTACGCACGCTATTAGTGGAAATCCTGACCCTCTCACCCCTCCGAAACACGGCACCAAAATAGGCTTAAAAGGAGAGGGGTTTTCTCCGGTACCTGTTGGTCTTTGACATTTGCATCGGCACCTACAGGGAAGGTGATGTCTTTGTCACCTACAGGGAAGGTGATGTCTTTGTCACCTCCATTACTGCCCTTCTCCTTCATTGCTTTTGCCCCTCCCCCTTCTTTCTGTGGCTGCCTGACACTACTGGAATTGATGGGTAAGATACCGTCAGCATAATGACCAGACCTGCCCTACCCTCAAGTTATTACACAAAGTCTATACCGCTACTAGAAACTGTATTCTTTTGCAGGAGAACAGCAAGAGTCTGAAAATGTCTGCAGGAATAATTTTTGAGGAATCCGTATCATACGTTGAAGAAAACCTCATGAAGCCTCTGTCAGTAAAGCAAGAGGAAATAATCAAAGAGGAAACTCTGGATTTCCAAGAAAATCAAAAAGAACCAGAGAATTCCGAGCTGTCACATGGGACTGTCAAAAAAAATTATCCTGATTCAGACATGTTGTTTCATTCTGATATTATAAATTCTGTCTCTTGTTGGTCAGAACTTCCCCAAACTCACACAGCTCATATTGGAAGAAAAACGTTTCAATGCCCTGAAAGTAACAAATGTTTAAGCACAAATGCAAGTTTTGGTATACACAGGAGAGTTCACATAGGAGAGAAGCCGTTTGCATGTTCTGAATGTGAGAAATGTTTTAGAGCAAAGGGTGAGCTTACTGCACATGAGAGACTTCATACAGGAGAGAAGCCGTTTGCTTGTTCTGAATGTGAGAAATGTTTTATAACAAAGGGTAGGCTTACTGCACATGAGAGAATTCATACAGGAGAGAAGCCGTTTGCATGTTCTGAATGTGAGAAATGTTTTAGAACAAAGGGTGAGCTTACTGCACATGAGAGAATTCATACAGGAGAGAAGCCGTTTGCATGTTCTGAATGTGAGAAATGTTTTAGAACAAAGGGTGAGCTTACTGCACATGAGAGAATTCATACAGGAGAGAAGCCGTTTGCATGTTCTGAATGTGAGAAATGCTTTAGAACAAAGTTTATTCTTACTGAACATCAGAGAATTCATACAGACGAGAAGCCGTTTGCATGTTTTAAATGTGGGAAATGTTTTAGAACAAAGGGTAAGCTTACTGAGCATAAGAGAATTCATACAGACGAGAAGCCGTTTGCATGTTCTGAATGTGGGAAATGTTTTAGAACAAAGGGTAATCTTACTTTACACGAGAGAATTCATACAGGAGAGAAACCGTTTGAATGTTCTGAATGTAGGAAATATTTTAGAACAAAGGGTAATCTTACTTTACATGAGAGAATTCATACAGGAGAGAAGCCATTTGCATGTTCTGAATGTGAGCAAAGTATTCATACAGGAAAGAAGCCGTTTGCATGTTCAGAATGTTATAAATGTTTTAGAACAAAGGGTAAGCTTACTGTACATGAGAGAATTCATACAGGAGAGAAGCCGTTTGCTTGTTCTGAATGTGGGAAATGTTTTCGAACAAAGGGTGATCTTACTGCACATGAGAGAATTCATACAGGAGAGAAGCCGTTTGCTTGTTCTGAATGTGGGAAATGTTTTCAAACAAAGGGTAATCGTACTTTACATGAGAGAATTCATACAGGAGACAAACCGTTTGCATGTTCTGAATGTGAGAAATGTTTTACAACAAAGGCTAAGCTTACCGTACATGAGAGAATACATACAGGAGAGAAGCCGTTTCCATGTTCTGAATGTGGGAAATGTTTTCGAACAAAGGGTGATCTTACTGCACATGAGAGAATTCATACAGGAGAGAAGCCGTTTGCATGTTCTGAATGTGAGAAATGTTTTAGAACAAAAGGTGAGCTTACTGCACATGAGAGAATTCATACAGGAGATAAGCCTTTTGCATGTTCTGAATGTGAGAAATGTTTTAGAACAAAGTTTATTCTTACTGAACATCAGAGAATTCATACAGGGGAGAAACTGTTTGCGTGTTCTAAATGTGGGAAATGTTTTAGAAGAAAGGGTAAGCTTACCGAGCATAAGAGAATTCATACAGACGAGAAGCCGTTTGCATGTTCTGAATGTGGGAAATGTTTTGGAACAAAGGGTAAGCTTACTGTACATGAGAGAATGCATACAGGAGAAAAGCCGTTTGCATGTTCTGATTGTGGGAAATGTTTTGGAAGAAAGCACGCTCTTACAGTCCATAAGAAGACTCACACAGGAATGTAGCCGTTCATTTTAACACAGTTATCGGGATAAACAGAGTGTTTGTGTAGAATATAGTTTATATGGGAGAGAAGCTGTTTGAATGGTCTGTTTGGGGGAAGATGTTTTCAAGCAATAGTTTGTTCCATTACATGATTTACATGAGAGCATTCATACAGGAGATAAACTGCTAGAGATATGTAGATTTAAGCTCATCTCATGGTATCATTCAGGAGAGAAACCCTTTACGTGTCCTGAATGTGGGAAAGCAGCTCTTAAGAGACGCACAAGAATACACACAGCTGATCAGCAGTTTGTGTGTCCTGAGAGGGTGAAATGTTTCAGAATCAATGGTGGACATTATCTCCATGTGAGGTCATACATGAACGGTATGGGCTGAATGTGGGAGATGCCTTTGCCGAACGTCAATGCGTTTTAGACTTGAATGAACTCGCCCCGACACGAAACGACGACGTGCAAAATCCTTAACCTCTAAATCTAATCTGTATCGAGGCGCTAACTCACCAGGAGCGAAGCCAGTTTCATGCCATGAATGTGCGTTAGGTTTGACAACAAAGTATAAACTTAACCCCTTCCATCCTGAATGGTTTCTACTGATTGAAAAATAAATGTATACAGGCGTATGATGTCATTACCTTTTGCTTATGTTCACGAAAAAGCAGTCAGGGACCACTCGGAGACCAATGATGTCTGCACCGTCTCTCCCTATGTACCCCTTGTGTCTCTCCCCATGGACCCCTTGTGTTTCTCCCCATGTACCCCTTGCATCTGTCTCTCCCCATGTACCCCTTATGTCTCTGTCTCTCTCGCTTTTAAGGGACGCTCTTGACACCCTGAGCACTTCAGCTTTTTTAAGTGGTCAGGCTGCATAGAGTTCCTGTCCTTCTTTCCTGTCCCATTTTTCCAAACTCATTGTGTGAAGCAAAGGAGTTTCCATCGCCCACACAAGCGTCACCAGGAAGGCGGGATTTGAATATCCTGCCCGCCCATTCACCAAATCTGTCACTGGTGATGTCAGCGCGCTCTACATGTTGACATCACAATAGGAAGCAGTGTAGGATACAGGAGCCGATTGGGTTGGCTCTGTGCATGCGCACTCAGAACCAAAGTACAATAGTTCGCCATTTCCAAGTGACGTGCAACCTGCGTCATCTACATAACGTACATATGCAAATTGCGCAAAAAAAGCTGCAGAGAATTCTGCATTTTGGTAGCCCTGAGCTGAAGGGGAGGAGCTGTGCGCTGAGGGAGAAAAGGTGAGTATTTTGACCCACATTTTTAAAAACATAATTGGGCAGAGAGAAAGAAAGAGAACGTGGACCAACAATAGTGTGTCCATACAAAAGAGGCTTACACGGCAACCCAGGCCCAACAGTTTGCCAGTAATGAATGGATCCTCACATTAAAATAGAGAAAAGGTACATAGCGTAACCATGGAAATGGTCACAAATGTTTTGATAAGGCAAAGTGTGCACTCACAATATCAGAGAGCTGCTGTTTGGGGCCACCCGTCTGCCAACACTCCTTAGGTCAAGGGTACAGCTCTCTCCCTGAGCATTGACTTGGCTCAAGGATACTGCACTTAGAGGTTTACTTCAGGCCACAATCCTTCCAAAAGCTCACCTCGTCCGGATGGATAAGCCGGTGGGATGCTGAATCCATACACTAGACAGAACAATAGACCTCGTCGACATAGAGTAAACCTCGGCAAATTAAAAGGACCTGTGTCCGGGATTGGGATTGACTCAGGTAAGAAGTGCTACTCCCTGGAGAACTCACAGTCACAATCAACAGCATGTTCCCAAAATCTCCTTCCTCTTCCTCTCAGCCGCTATGTACCTTTCTCTATTTTAATGTGAGGATAAGTACCACCATTTGTGAACAACAGGACCTACTTATCTGTTCATTACTGGCAAACTGTTGGGCCTGGGTTGCCGTGTAAGCCTTTTTTGTATGGACACACTATTGCTGTTCCCCATTCTCTTTTTATTTCTACGTTTTAAACGGTGAAGGGTCAGGTCACCTCTGTGGGAATAAGAGCCTGTCCGTTTCTCTGTTTTGTCGCCACAGAATTTCCCCTTTTTCATCTTCTATAATTGGAAAATAAAATTAGGGTTTTTTTTTTTTTTTGATAAAGTATTTTACCATATCAGCATGGGAGAAAGAACTGGGCTCTGCACCTGACGGCGATGAATGGGAGGATATCTGGGAGGCTGCCCGCAAGGTGTCCATCTGTACCACCCTCCAGGAGCAGTCCGTCAAAACCATGATTAGATGGTATGTGACTCCAGCTTTTTTGCACCGAGCTGATCCCTCGACACTGGATCTATGCTGGCGGCTATGTGGCGCCAGAGGTACGCAAGCTCACATATGGTGGACCTGCCTTAAGATTGTCCAATATTGGGAGAAGGTCGGCTTACTGTTACACCAGGTATTTCACCTTGCTATTCCATTAGACCATTGGGGTCTACCTCTTTGCTAAGCCGGGTGAGGCCTTGTCATCGCACCAGAACCGCCTTCTGTCCAAGATTCTGCTAGCAGCTCGGAAGGCTGTCCTGGAACAGTGGTGAGCAACTTCTTTACCGCCACATTGACGCATCACGCAGATTCTGGATTATATTAGATTTATGGACGAACTGTCTGCCACTCTCCATCATGCTATGGGCTCGTTTCGCAAAACATGGGAGGCCTGGGATTCCCTGAAGGGATGAAAGACCACAACTGCCTATGTAGGCTAGGGTTCGCTGATGCTGGGATAATGTTGTGGTTCGAGATGCTTATGTGTTAAGTGCTTTATTTTCTGGATATATGGTGCTTATTTGCCCGTGGAGATCCCCCCACCTTCCTGCCCCCGATCGGATCTCTCTCTTTTCTGTCATTCTCCCTCTGACAGGAGACACCTTACTTTAAAAATTTAAATGTAGGCGACGGCGAGTTTACGTTACTGAGGTTTCTGCTGTAATTACCTGTCGTGCCTTAAATAACGTTTTCAGGAAAAAAAAGACAATAGTAAAAGATTCTATATTCCTTTACTGTATCTAAAGAAATCTACAGGATGCTCTGGAACACGGGATAGAGGAAAGGGGAAGCTAGGCAGACGGGCGAGACAGGAATGGAATGGACATGGGGAACTAATGGGAAAACTAAGGATAGTGGGTTATAGAGTTAAACGGTAACAAAACCTGTGGAAACTAAAGACACAAAGGAGACAGACTTGTACATGACAAAAGGAGTGGAAGAACTAATCCAAGCCGAGGAGCTGGAGTAGCAGAGGAGCTTGGGAGCAAGGGTCTCAGGAAGGACCCGACAATAACAAGGTCAAATAGTTCAAGGCAATTGGTCATGGCAGGCTGCTAGCAGTGAGGGTGGTCTAGTCCATAGTAATGTGTCGTGGCAGGCTGCTAGCAGTGAGGGTGGTCTACTCCATAGTAATGTGTCGTGGCAGGCGGCTAGCAGTGAGGGTGGTCTACTCCATAGTAATGTGTCGTGGCAGACTGCTAGCAGTGAGGGTGGTCTAGTCCATAGTAATGTGTCATGTCAGGCTGCTAGCAGTGAGGGTGGTCTAGTCCATAGTAATGTGTCGTGGCAGGCTGCTAGCAGTGAGGGTGGTCTACTCCATAGTAATGTGTCGTGGCAGGCGGCTAGCAGTGAGGGTGGTCTACTCCATAGTAATGTGTCGTGGCAGACTGCTAGCAGTGAGGGTGGTCTAGTCCATAGTAATGTGTCATGTCAGGCTGCTAGCAGTGAGGGTGGTCTAGTCCATAGTAATGTGTCGTGGCAGGCGGCCAGCAAAGAGTGGTGTTGTCAGTCCAAGACAAATGTTCAGTACATGGGTCATCCAGAATTAACACAGAAAGCAGAAAAAAAAACAGACAGCAGACCAGGGATAAAGACCAGGAACACTTGGAGAACCAGATGGGAAACAGGGCAGGTCAACAGTAAGTATCCAGACATTGCAAGGCAAGGTCAAGGTGGGACTCAAGAGGAGACAATAATGACAAGATAGCAAGTAACACACACACTGAGGAACTTCAGATCGCTGGTTACAGGTAAGCAGGAGGCCTATTCAGATGGGTTTGAGTGAACCTGAGGCTTCATGCATAGTTAGGACGCCTAGGCTGGACTTCAGGGGCCTGAATGTGGCACAGGGATGATGATAAAACCGGATATGGAACATGACTGTTACATTTTCCCTGGTTTTGGCTGCGCCCCCTGGTCGTGAAGGGAAGGGCCTTCAGGTCTGTTTTTCCCCTGTGGTTGTGTTTGGCCGTGCTGTTTGGGGCTGTTCTGGGGTTCTGATGTGATCTCCTGGTCTAGGGTCACATGGCCCAATCACACAGACCCACCCCCTATAAATATCCCAGCAGCACAGAGCCTCATTGACGGTTTGTGGAGTTTGATGGTGGTTGTGTCCTGTTAGTTCCCTGTGTTGCTGCATATCATTCTTGTTCTAGTGCATTCTGCTTTTGACCTCGGCTGTGTTTCTTGACGATCCTTTTCTGCTGACTCCTGGTACTCTGTATGCTGATCTGTTACCAACCTTGCCTGAACGACCATTCTTATATGTTTCATGTTTCATGTATTTTGTTTGTCCTAGTTTAGTATAGTCTCCGAGACCATTATAAGGACCTCTTCAGTGCAGGATGTTTTGTCTGTCTTGTTAATCCCTTGCCCTTCTTATTCATATTGATCTTTTAATTCTTTGTGAGGGTTTTCTTAGAAGTATTTCCCAGCATAGGGATCCCTTTAGTTTTCTCCTGGCCCTCCTGTTCCATGAGTCACTGTCTGGTTCCTGTATCGTCCTGAAGTGGAGTTCAGTTCAGGTCCTGTTTCGCCAAGTCTGTCAGTTTGTTGACTGCCCTGCAGCCTGCATAATTCATCTACTGTCATACATTGTTGGAGTTTCTGATGGTGTCCTGGGTTATCGGTCGGTCTTGAAACCTTCGGAGCTTAGTGGCAATTCAGTCCTACTTTTGTGCTCCTTGCTTTTGGAGAAACAAGTCTGTTTTATTGATCTGTCCAGTCAGTAGCTCACCTGCCTTAAGGGCTACACTCCATGTTCCAAGCCACCACGATGGCCCAAGAGGGGGTCAACCGTTACAATTATATAGGCATTACAGGAAAGGGGCTGCCAGAGTTAGACCAGAATCTATTGGCAATACTGGCCTTCCAGCAGGCGCCAGGGGCGTAAACATAACAATCGCACATACAGAACTTGCATATTGCTTCTCTCCTGTATGAATTCTCTCATGTACAATAAAAGCATTCTTTGTTCTAAAACATCTCACATTCAGAACATGAACGGTTTGTCTCCTGTATGAATTCTCTCATGTGCAGTAATATTACTCTTTGTTCTAAAACACTTCCTACATTCTGAACATGCAAATGGCTTCTCTCCTGTATGAATTCTCTCATGTAAAGTAAGATCACCCTTTGTTCTAAAACGTTTCCAACATTCAGAACATGCAAACGGCTTCTCTCCTGTATGAAATCTCTTATGTAAAGTAAGCTTATTCTTTGTTCTAAAACATTTCCTACATTCAGAACATGCAAACATCTTCTCTCCCATGTGAAGTCTCCTGTGTTTATCAAGACTTGCATTTGTGCTTAAACATTTAACACTTTCAGGGCATTGAAATGTTTTTCTTCCAATATGAGCTGTGTGAGGTTGGGGAAGTTCTGACCCACAAGAGACAGAATTTGTAATATCAGAATGAACCAACATGTCTGAATAAGGATCATCTCTTTGGACAGTCCCATGTGACAGCTCGGAATTCTCTGGTTCTTTTTGATTTTCTTGGAAATCCAGAGTTTCATCTTTGTTTATTTCCTCTTGCTTTACTGACAGAGGCTTCATGAGGTTTTCTTCAACATATGATACGGATTCCTCAAAAATTATTCCTGCAGACATTTTTAGACTCTTGCTTCACTCCTGCAAAAGAAAACAGTTTCTAGTAACGGTATAGATTTACAGGGTTATTCAGAGAGGTGAAAATCAGGAGAATGACAAATTCTAGGTCAAAATAGCCGATTTGGAAAGTGAGATGAAAGGGAGAATTTTTCTGGTTTCGCTATTTTGACCTAGAATTTTTCATTCTCCAGTCATTCTCCTGCTTTTCACCGCTCTCTGAATAAACCTGTTTGTGTAATAACTTGAGGGTAGGGCAGGTCTGGTCATTATGCTGGTGGTATCTTACCCATCAATTCTAGTAGTGTCAGGCAACCACAGAAAGAAGGAAAAAGGGGGAGGGGCATAAGCAATGAAGGAGAAGGGTAGTAATGGAGGTGACAACGATATCACATTCCCTAGCTGCCCGGGGATTTCCCCTGGTGAGATAGGGGGGGGTTCCTTTGAACCCCCCCCCCTATCTCAGCTAGGGGGTCATGGAGGGTGTCATTTGAAAGGCCTGAGCATGGCCTTTCGATTGATACTCAACATGACCAGGTATAAAGTAAAAAGATAAAAAAATAAAGCATGTATTTTTTTGTGTTATTTTTATTAATGCAGCAATATTGTTCACATTGCAATTATAATGTTAACGATGATGCACTAATGATTTTTTTCTATGGGGTGTGTTTGCTATAAATCACGTAATTCCCCCCACAAAATGTAACAAGTCCCCATTTCTAATCTTTTGTACAAGCGCACCCCATAGAAAACATAACCGCAAAAAAGATCACGTGCTAAAATGTGAAAACAAACACTTTACACGCTGCAGATGATTAAAAAAGTCAAATTTTATTGCATTTGTTGTTATAATATACAGGCAGGACATGATGTATACATATAATAATGATATATTATGAATCTGCTGAGTCTGCCGGAAAGAACGATATATAATATGTCTGGGTTGTATAATAAAATGTGGCTTCAAAATCGCGTTTAAACATGAGCGAAAGTGGTAAAAATTAGCTCAGCAAACCGCGGTGAAATGCGTCAGCAGTGAAAGGGTTAAAGGAGAGGCAGGAGTTACATATAATCCCACATCAATACAAACAAAACACATTTTAAACATTTAAACAGCACGTCCCGCGGCAGGTGGGTCTGAATGGGGTGGGGACGGCATAACAGGCCCCTCTGGTGTCTATGGGCTGCCACCAGCGAGCAGGCGACGCACATCATCTGTGTAGGAGGGCCGGAGGAGGGGCAGCAGCAGCCAGAGCATACTAGTACCCCCCCCCCCCGCCAGCGTTTATACCTACACGCTGGGCACAACAGTCCAGCAGTAAGGGGTTAACGATACAAAAGTGAGCATAAAAAAGTCACTAATACAAGACAACCACGAGCAAGAAAATATTCGTAACATTCCTGATTCAGCATCTGAACAACTTATGTTTTGCCGTCATCAATTTAACTTTAATTAGCCAGGATGGACAGACAATAGGACGGACAGAGGCACAGGGACAGAGAGAACAGAGGCACAGGGACAGAGAGAACAGAGACACAGGGACAGAGAGAACAGAGACACAGGGACAGAGAGAACAGAGACACAGGGACAGAGAGAACAGACAGAGGCACAGGGACAGAGAGAACAGACAGAGGCACAGGGACAGAGAGAACAGACAGAGGCACAGGGACAGAGAGAACAGACAGAGGCACAGGGACAGAGAGAACAGACAGGGGCACAGGGACAGAGAGAACAGACAGGGACAGAGAGGATGGACAGAGACACAGGGACAAAGAGACACAGGGACAGAGTGAACAGACACGGACAGAGAACAGACAGAGGCAGAGAGGACGGACACAGAGGCAGAGGGACAGAGAGGACAGACACAGAGGCAGAGGGACAGACACAGAGGACGGACACAGAGGGACAGAGGACGGACACAGAGGGACAGAGGACGGACACAGAGGGACAGAGGACGGACACAGAGGGACAGAGGACGGACAGAGGGACAGAGGACGGACACAGAGGGACAGAGGACGGACACAGAGGGACAGAGGACGGACACAGAGGGACAGAGGACGGACACAGAGGGACAGAGGACGGACACAGAGGGACAGAGGACGGACACAGAGGGGCAGAGGACGGACACAGAGGCACAGGGACAGAGGACGGACACAGAGGCACAGGGACAGAGAGAACAGACAGACACAGGGACAGAGAGAACAGACAGACACAGGGACAGAGAGAACAGACAGACACAGGGACAGAGAGAACAGACAGACACAGGGACAGAGAGAACAGACAGAGACACAGGGACAGAGAGAACAGAGACACAGGGACAGAGAACAGACAGAGACACAGGGACAGAGAACAGACAGACACAGGGACAGAGAGAACAGACAGAGACACAGGGACAGAGAGAACAGACAGAGACACAGGGACAGAGAGAACAGACAGAGGCACAGGGACAGAGAGAACAGACAGAGGCACAGGGACAGAGAGAACAGACAGAGGCACAGGGACAGAGAGAACAGACAGAGGCACAGGGACAGAGAACAGACAGAGGCACAGGGACAGAGAGAACAGACAGAGGCACAGGGACAGAGAGAACACACAGGGACAGAGAGAACACACAGGGACAGAAGAGAGGATGGACAGAGGCACAGGGACAGAGAGAACACACAGGGACAGAGAGGATGGACAGAGGCACAGGGACAGAGAGAACACACAGGGACAGAGAGGATGGACAGAGACACAGGGACAGAGTGAACAGACAGGGACAGAGAACAGACAGGGACAGAGAACAGACAGGGACAGAGAACAGACAGGGACAGAGAACAGACAGGGACAGAGAACAGACAGGGACAGAGAACAGACAGGGACAGAGAACAGACAGGGGCACAGGGACAGAGAGAGGCACAGGGACAGAGAGAGGCACAGGGACAGAGAGAGGCACAGGGACAGAGAGGACGAACACAGAGGCAGAGGGACAGAGAGGACGGACACAGAGGGACAGGGACAGAGAGAACAGACAGACACAGGGACAGAGAGAACAGACAGAGACACAGGGACAGAGAGAACAGACAGACGCACAGGGACAGAGAGAACAGACAGACGCACAGGGACAGAGAGAACAGACAGACGCACAGGGACAGAGAGAACAGACAGAGACACAGGGACAGAGAGAACAGACACAGGGACAGAGAGAACAGACAGACACAGGGACAGAGAGAACAGACAGACACAGGGACAGAGAGAACAGACAGACACAGGGACAGAGAGAACAGACAGAGGCACAGGGAGAGAGGACAGAGGCACAGGGAGAGAGAGAACAGAGACACAGGGACAGAGAGAACAGAGACACAGGGACAGAGAGAACAGAGACACAGGGACAGAGAGAACAGAGACACAGGGACAGAGAGAACAGAGACACAGGGACAGAGAGAACAGAGACACAGGGACAGAGAGAACAGAGACACAGGGACAGAGAGAACAGACAGAGGCACAGGGACAGAGAGAACAGACAGAGGCACAGGGACAGAGAGAACAGACAGGGACACAACAAGACAAGAGACACAGGGACAGAGTGAACAGACACGGACAGAGAACAGACAGAGGCAGAGAGGACGGACACAGAGGCAGAGGGACAGAGAGGACAGACACAGAGGCAGAGGGACAGAGAGGACAGACACAGAGGCAGAGGGACAGAGAGGACGGACACAGAGGGACAGAGAGGACGGACACAGAGGGACAGAGAGGACGGACACAGAGGGACAGAGAGGACGGACACAGAGGGACAGAGGACGGACACAGAGGGACAGAGGACGGACACAGAGGGACAGAGGACGGACACAGAGGGGCAGAGGACGGACACAGAGGGGCAGAGGACGGACACAGAGGCACAGGGACAGAGGACGGACACAGAGGCACAGGGACAGAGGACGGACACAGAGGCACAGGGACAGAGGACGGACACAGAGGCACAGGGACAGAGAGAACAGACAGACACAGGACAAGAGAGAACAGACAGACACAGGGACAGAGAGAACAGACAGACACAGGGACAGAGAGAACAGACAGACACAGGGACAGAGAGAACAGACAGACACAGGGACAGAGAGAACAGACAGAGGCACAGGGACAGAGAGAACAGACAGACACAGGGACAGAGAGAACAGACAGAGACACAGGGACAGAGAGAACAGAGACACAGGGACAGAGAACAGACAGAGACACAGGGACAGAGAGAACAGACAGACACAGGGACAGAGAGAACAGACAGACACAGGGACAGAGAGAACAGACAGAGACACAGGGACAGAGAACAGACAGAGGCACAGGGACAGAGAGAACAGAGACACAGGGACAGAGAACAGACAGAGACACAGGGACAGAGAGAACAGACAGAGACACAGGGACAGAGAGAACAGACAGAGACACAGGGACAGAGAGAACAGACAGAGGCACAGGGACAGAGAGAACACACAGGGACAGAGAGGATGGACAGAGGCACAGGGACAGAGAGAACACACAGGGACAGAGAGGATGGACAGAGGCACAGGGACAGAGAGAACACACAGGGACAGAGAGGATGGACAGAGACACAGGGACAGAGTGAACAGACAGGGACAGAGAACAGACAGGGACAGAGAACAGACAGGGACAGAGAACAGACAGGGACAGAGAACAGACAGGGACAGAGAACAGACAGGGACAGAGAACAGACAGGGACAGAGAACAGAGAGAGGCACAGGGACAGAGAGAGGCACAGGGACAGAGAGAGGCACAGGGACAGAGAGAGGCACAGGGACAGAGAGGACGAACACAGAGGCAGAGGGACAGAGAGGACGGACACAGAGGGACAGAGAGGACGGACACAGAGGCAGAGGGACAGAGAGGACGGACACAGAGGCAGAGGGACAGAGAGGACGGACACAGAGGCAGAGGGACAGAGGACGGACACAGAGGCACAGGGACAGAGAGAACAGACAGACACAGGGACAGAGAGAACAGACAGAGACACAGGGACAGAGAGAACAGACAGAGACACAGGGACAGAGAGAACAGACAGAGACACAGGGACAGAGAGAACAGACAGAGACACAGGGACAGAGAGAACAGACAGAGACACAGGGACAGAGAGAACAGACAGACACACAGGGACAGAGAGAACAGACAGAGACACAGGGACAGAGAGAACAGACAGACACACAGGGACAGAGAGAACAGACAGACACAGGGACAGAGAGAACAGACAGAGGCACAGGGAGAACAGACAGAGGCACAGGGAGAACAGACAGAGGCACAGGGAGAGAGGACAGAGGCACAGGGAGAGAGAGAACAGACAGAGGCACAGGAGAAGAGACAGACACAGAGGCACAGGGAGAGAGAGAACAGACAGAGGCACAGGGAGAGAGAGAACAGACAGAGGCACAGGGAGAGAGAGAAACAGAGGCACAGGGAGAGAGAGAACAGACAGAGGCACAGGGAGAGAGAGAACAGACAGAGGCACAGGGAGAGAGAGAAAGGACAGAGGCACAGGAGAGAGAGGACAGAGGCACAGGGAGAGAGAGGACAGAGGCACAGGGAGAGAGAGGACAGAGGCACAGGGAGAGAGAGAACAGACAGAGGCACAGGGAGAGAGAACAGAGAGGCACAGGGAGAGAGAGAACAGACAGAGGCACAGGGAGAGAGAGAACAGACAGAGGCACAGGGAGAGAGAGAACAGACAGAGGCACAGGGAGAGAGAGAACAGACAGAGGCACAGGGAGAGAGAGAACAGACAGAGGCACAGGGAGAGAGAGGACAGACAGAGGCACAGGGAGAGAGAGAACAGACAGAGGCACTGGGACAGAGAGAACGGACAGAGAGAACAGACAGACACACAGGGACAGAGAGAACAGACAGAGGCATAGGGACAGAGAGAACAGACACACAGGGAGAGAGAGAACAGACACACAGGGAGAGAGAGAACAGACACACGGGGAGAGAGAGAACAGACACACGGGGAGAGAGAGAACAGACACACGGGGAGAGAGAGAACAGACAGACACACAGGGACAGAGAGAACAGACAGAGGCACAGGGAGAGAGAGAACAGACAGAGGCACAGGGAGAGAGAGAACAGACAGAGGCACAGGGAGAGAGAGAACAGACAGAGGCACAGGGAGAGAGAGAACAGACAGAGGCACAGGGAGAGAGAGAACAGACAGAGGCACAGGGAGAGAGAGAACAGAGGCACAGGGACAGAGAGAACAGAGACACAGGGACAGAGAGAACAGAGACACAGGGACAGAGAGAACAGAGACACAGGGACAGAGAACAGAGACACAGGGACAGAGAGAACAGAGACACAGGGACAGAGAGAACAGAGACACAGGGACAGAGAGAACAGACAGAGGCACAGGGACAGAGAGAACAGACAGAGGCACAGGGACAGAGAGAACAGACAGAGGCACAGGGACAGAGAGAACAGACAGGGACAGAGAGGATGGACAGAGACACAGGGACAAAGAGACACAGGGACAGAGTGAACAGACACGGACAGAGAACAGACAGAGGCAGAGAGGACGGACACAGAGGCAGAGGGACAGAGAGGACAGACACAGAGGCAGAGGGACAGAGAGGACGGACACAGAGGCAGAGGGACAGAGAGGACGGACACAGAGGGACAGAGGACGGACACAGAGGGACAGAGGACGGACACAGAGGGACAGAGGACGGACACAGAGGGGCAGAGGACGGACACAGAGGGGCAGAGGACGGACACAGAGGGGCAGAGGACGGACACAGAGGCACAGGGACAGAGGACGGACACAGAGGCACAGGGACAGAGAGAACAGACAGACACAGGGACAGAGAGAACAGACAGACACAGGGACAGAGAGAACAGACAGACACAGGGACAGAGAGAACAGAGACACAGGGACAGAGAACAGACAGAGAACAGACAGGGACAGAGAACAGACAGGGACAGAGAACAGACAGGGACAGAGAACAGACAGGGACAGAGAACAGACAGGGACAGAGAGGATGGACAGAGGCACAGGGACAGAGAGAACACACAGGGACAGAGAGGATGGACAGAGGCACAGGGACAGAGAGAACACACAGGGACAGAGAGGATGGACAGAGACACAGGGACAGAGTGAACAGACAGGGACAGAGAACAGACAGGGACAGAGAACAGACAGGGACAGAGAACAGACAGGGACAGAGAACAGACAGGGACAGAGAACAGACAGGGACAGAGAGGATGGACAGAGGCACAGGGACAGAGAGAACACACAGGGACAGAGAGGATGGACAGAGGCACAGGGACAGAGAGAACACACAGGGACAGAGAGGATGGACAGAGACACAGGGACAGAGTGAACAGACAGGGACAGAGAACAGACAGGGACAGAGAACAGACAGGGACAGAGAACAGACAGGGACAGAGAACAGACAGGGACAGAGAACAGACAGGGACAGAGAACAGACAGGGACAGAGAACAGACAGGGACAGAGAACAGACAGGGACAGAGAACAGACAGGGACAGAGAACAGAGAGAGGGACAGAGAACAGAGAGAGGCACAGGGACAGAGAGAGGCACAGGGACAGAGAGAGGCACAGGGACAGAGAGGACGAACACAGAGGCAGAGGGACAGAGAGGACGGACACAGAGGGACAGGGACAGAGAGAACAGACAGACACAGGGACAGAGAGAACAGACACAGACACAGGGACAGAGAGAACAGACAGACGCACAGGGACAGAGAGAACAGACACAGACACAGGGACAGAGAGAACAGACAGACGCACAGGGACAGAGAGAACAGACAGACGCACAGGGACAGAGAGAACAGACAGAGACACAGGGACAGAGAGAACAGACAGAGGCACAGGGAGAGAGAGAACAGACAGAGGCACAGGGAGAGAGGACAGAGGCACAGGGAGAGAGAGAACAGAGGCACAGGGACAGAGAACAGAGACACAGGGACAGAGAACAGAGACACAGGGACAGAGAGAACAGAGACACAGGGACAGAGAGAACAGAGACACAGGGACAGAGAGAACAGAGACACAGGGACAGAGAACAGAGACACAGGGACAGAGAACAGAGACACAGGGACAGAGAACAGAGACACAGGGACAGAGAGAACAGAGACACAGGGACAGAGAACAGAGACAGAGACAACAGAGACACAGGGACAGAGACACAGGGACAGAGAGAACAGAGACACAGGGACAGAGAGAACAGAGACACAGGGACAGAGAGAACAGACAGAGGCACAGGGACAGAGAGAACAGACAGAGGCACAGGGACAGAGAGAACAGACAGGGACAGAGAGGATGGACAGAGACACAGGGACAAAGAGACACAGGGACAGAGTGAACAGACACGGACAGAGAACAGACAGAGGCAGAGAGGACGGACACAGAGGCAGAGGGACAGAGAGGACGGACACAGAGGGGCAGAGGACGGACACAGAGGGGCAGAGGACGGACACAGAGGGGCAGAGGACGGAGGACGGACACAGAAGCACAGGGACAGAGAGAACAGACAGACACAGGGACAGAGAGAACAGACAGACACAGGGACAGAGAGAACAGAGACACAGGGACAGAGAGAACAGAGACACAGGGACAGAGAACAGACAGAGACACAGGGACAGAGAGAACAGACAGACACAGGGACAGAGAGAACAGACAGAGACACAGGGACAGAGAGAACAGACAGAGGCACAGGGACAGAGAGAACAGAGACACAGGGACAGAGAGAACAGAGACACAGGGACAGAGAACAGACAGAGACACAGGGCCAGAGAGAACAGACAGACACAGGGACAGAGAGAACAGACAGAGACACAGGGACAGAGAGAACAGACAGAGACACAGGGACAGAGAGAACAGACAGAGGCACAGGGACAGAGAGAACAGACAGAGGCACAGGGACAGAGAGAACAGACAGAGGCACAGGGACAGAGAGAACAGACAGAGGCACAGGGACAGAGAGAACAGACAGAGGCACAGGGACAGAGAGAACACACAGGGACAGAGAGGATGGACAGAGGCACAGGGACAGAGAGAACACACAGGGACAGAGAGGATGGACAGAGGCACAGGGACAGAGTGAACAGACAGGGACAGAGAACAGACAGGGACAGAGAACAGACAGGGACAGAGAACAGACAGGGACAGAGAACAGACAGGGACAGAGAACAGACAGGGACAGAGAACAGACAGGGACAGAGAACAGACAGAGAACAGAGAGAGGCACAGGACAGAGAGAGGCACAGGGACAGAGAGAGGCACAGGACAGAGAGAGGCACAGGGACAGAGAGGACGAACACAGAGGCAGAGGGACAGAGAGGACGAACACAGAGGCAGAGGGACAGAGAGGACGGACACACACAGGGAGAGAGAGAACAGACAGACACACAGGGACAGAGAGAACAGACAGAGGCACAGGGAAGAGAGAACAGACAGACACAGGGAGAGAGAGAACAGACAGAGGCACAGGGAGAGAGAGAACAGACAGAGGCACAGGGAGAGAGAGAACAGACAGAGACACAGGGAGGGAGAGAACAGACAGAGACACAGGGAGGGAGAGAACAGACAGAGGCACAGGGAGGGAGAGAACAGACAGAGGCACAGGGAGAGAGAGAACAGACAGAGGCACAGGGAGAGAGAGAACAGACAGAGGCACAGGGAGAGAGAGAACAGACAGAGGCACAGGGAGAACAGACAGAGACACAGGGACAGAGAGAACAGACAGAGACACAGGGACAGAGAGAACAGACAGAGGCATAGGGACAGAGAGAACAGACACACAGGGAGAGAGAACAGACAGAGACACAGGGAGAGAGAGAACAGACAGAGGCACAGGGAGAGAGAGAACAGACAGAGGCACAGGGAGAGAGAGAACAGACAGAGGCACAGGGAGAGAGAGAACAGACAGAGGCACAGGGAGGAGAGAACAGACAGAGGCACAGGGAGAGAGAGAAAGACAGAGGCACAGGGAGAGAGAGAACAGACAGAGGCACAGGGAGAGAGAGAACAGACAGAGGCACAGGGAGAGAGAGAACAGACAGAGGCACAGGGAGAGAGAGAACAGACAGAGGCACAGGGAGAGAGAGAACAGACAGAGGCACAGGGAGAGAGAGAACAGACAGAGGCACAGGGAGAGAGAACAGACAGAGGCACAGGAGAGAGAACAGACAGGGAGAGAACAGACAGAGACAGAGGACAGAACAGACAGACACACAGGGACAGAGAGAACAGACACAGGGACAGAGAGAACAGACAGACACAGGGAGAGAGAGAACAGACAGACACAGGGAGAGAGAGAACAGACAGAGGCACAGGGAGAGAGAGAACAGACAGAGGCACAGGGAGAGAGAGAACAGACAGAGGCACAGGGAGAGAGAGAACAGACAGAGGCACAGGGAGAGAGAGAACAGACAGAGGCACAGGGAGAGAGAGAACAGACAGAGGCACAGGGAGAGAGAGAACAGACAGAGGCACAGGGAGAGAGAGAACAGACAGAGGCACAGGGAGAGAGAGAACAGACAGAGGCACTGGGACAGAGAGAACGGACAGAGAGAACAGACAGAGACAGAGGGACAGAACAGACAGACACACAGGGACAGAGAGAACAGAGAGAACAGAGGCATAGGGAGAGAGAGAACAGACACACAGGGAGAGAGAGAACAGACACACAGGGAGAGAGAGAACAGACACACAGGGAGAGAGAGAACAGACACACAGGGAGAGAGAGAACAGACACACAGGGAGAGAGAACAGACAGAGACACAGGGAGAGAGAGAACAGACAGAGGCACAGGGAGAGAGAGAACAGACAGAGGCACAGGGAGAGAGAGAACAGACAGAGGCACAGGGAGAACAGACAGAGACACAGGGACAGAGAGAACAGACAGAGAGAACAGACAGAGAGAACAGACAGAGGCACAGGGAGAGAGAGAACAGACAGAGGCACAGGGAGAGAGAGAACAGACAGAGGCACAGGGAGAGAGAGAACAGACAGAGGCACAGGGAGAGAGAACAGACAGAGGCACAGGGAGAGAGAACAGACAGAGGCACAGGGAGAGAGAGAACAGACAGAGGCACAGGGAGAGAGAGGACGGACAGAGGCACAGGGACAGAGAGAACAGACAGAGACACAGGGAGAGAGAGAACAGACAGAGGCACAGGGAGAGAGAGAACAGACAGAGGCACAGGGAGAGAGAGAACAGACAGAGGCACAGGGAGAGAGAGGACGGACAGAGGCACAGGGAGAGAGAGGACGGACAGAGGCACAGGGAGAGAGAGGACGGACAGAGGCACAGGGAGAGAGCGGACGGACAGAGGCACAGGGAGAGAGAGGACGGACAGAGGCACAGGGACAGAGAGAACAGACAGAGGCAGCGATTAGCATGAGGGTCAGAGGGTAGGACAGACAGAGACACAGGGACAGACTGTAAGGTTTGGCGCCGCCGGCACAATCCGGTGCTGTCTATCATTGGAAGCCTAAATCCAGCCCTCATGATATACTCAGTCCCCCCCCTGCAGAAGGTCCATGTGCTCACAATCAAGATGCCTGCACTTCCTGGCTATAAAGCAAGGCGCTCATAGTGCTCCAACACAGCTGAAACAACCCTCCGGGTTTCTGACCACCAAACCCCTGGAAATGACCAAACCCTCTCCTGGATCTCCTGCTGAACCCCGGGCTGTGCCTTTTCTAAACCCTCTACTGGATCCATTGCTGCTCCTCCTCCCCCCCCCCTTCACCCTTTGAGGAGCAGCTCCTCCTCCATATTTTCTGGACCTTCCCTTTATAACCCTCCAAATTTATATTTTACTCCCCTGCTTCTCTGATTTCTTATGTTTCTTTAGGGCTCAGCTCCCCGGAAGTGGAGGGACTTTTCATACAGTGCACTTCCTGTGTGTGAGACTGATAGAGTGGAGATCTAAACACAAGAGACTATATACTAAAACAAGTCAAGTGTCTCCAGCAGTGATCACCCAATACTCCTTTCATGTGCCCTCTACTGGAGACAACTGAATTGCTGGAGCTTGTCTCGTGTGTTTTGAACTCTCTTGCAGTTCTTTCCATAGAGTAGCGGAAGTGACCTGAAAGAAAGGAAGGCCTTTCCAGCAGCAGAAACGCGGGCTCCAGGCTGCAGGTGAGAGCGGGCTGTGTATATAACTCTACATACACACACAGTGCTGGGGGTTTATTAGTGTGAGCAGGAGATGTATTGGGGGAGGGGCTCCATTAAAACAGCACAAACCTCTTATTTTATTCCCTGTGCAGGAATCAAGCCTTTTAAACCCCAGCTGCTGCGGAACAGCTTGGAGACGCTGCACTGAAGCGCAGATACACCAAGAGGGTCTCACACACCTTACAGGGGACACGGTGACGCTGCACTGAAGCACAGATACACCAAGAGGGTCTCACATACCTTACAGGGGGACACGGTGACTGCACTGAAGCGCAGATACACCAAGAGGGTCTCACTCACCTTACAGGGGACACGGTGACGCTGCACTGAAGCACAGATACACCAAGAGGGTCTCACACACCTTACAGGGGGACACGGTGACTGCACTGAAGCGCAGATACACCAAGAGGGTCTCACACACCTTACAGGGGGACACGGTGACTGCACTGAAGCACAGATACACCAAGAGGGTCTCACACACCTTACAGGGGGACACGGTGACGCTGCACTGAAGCGCAGATACACTGAGAGGGTCTCACACACCTTACAGGGGGACACGGTGACGCTGCACTGAAGCGCAGATACACCAAGAGGGTCTCACATACCTTACAGGGGGACACGGTGACGCTGCACTGAAGCACAGATACACCAAGAGGGTCTCACATACCTTACAGGGGGACACGGTGACGCTGCACTGAAGCACAGATACACCAAGAGGGTCTCACATACCTTACAGGGGGACACGGTGACGCTGCACTGAAGCGCAGATACACCAAGAGGGTCTCACATACCTTACAGGGGACACGGTGACGCTGCACTGAAGCACAGATACACTGAGAGGGTCTCACATACCTTACAGGGGGACACGGTGACGCTGCACTGAAGCACAGATACACCAAGAGGGTCTCACATACCTTACAGGGGGACACGGTGACGCTGCACTGAAGCACAGATACACCAAGAGGGTCTCACATACCTTACAGGGGGACACGGTGACGCTGCACTGAAGCACAGATACACCAAGAGGGTCTCACATACCTTACAGGGGACACGGTGACGCTGCACTGAAGCACAGATACACCAAGAGGGTCTCACACACCTTACAGGGGGACACGGTGACTGCACTGAAGCACAGATACACCAAGAGGGTCTCACATACCTTACAGGGGGACACGGTGACGCTGCACTGAAGCACAGATACACCAAGAGGGTCTCACATACCTTACAGGGGACACGGTGACGCTGCACTGAAGCGCAGATACACCAAGAGGGTCTCACATACCTTACAGGGGACACGGTGACTGCACTGAAGCACAGATACACCAAGAGGGTCTCACACACCTTACAGGGGACACGGTGACGCTGCACTGAAGCACAGATACACCAAGAGGGTCTCACATACCTTACAGGGGACACGGTGACTGCACTGAAGCACAGATACACCAAGAGGGTCTCACACACCTTACAGGGGACACGGTGACGCTGCACTGAAGCACAGATACACCAAGAGGGTCTCACATACCTTACAGGGGGACACGGTGACTGCACTGAAGCGCAGATACACCAAGAGCGTCTCACCTCCACCTTACAGGGACACACGGTGACGCTGCACTGAAGCACAGATACACCAAGAGGGTCTCACATACCTTACAGGGGGACACGGTGACTGCACTGAAGCACAGATACACCAAGAGGGTCTCACATACCTTACAGGGGACACGGTGACTGCACTGAAGCACAGATACACCAAGAGGGTCTCACATACCTTACAGGGGACACGGTGACTGCACTGAAGCACAGATACACCAAGAGGGTCTCACATACCTTACAGGGGGACACGGTGACGCTGCACTGAAGCACAGATACACCAAGAGGGTCTCACACACCTTACAGGGGACACGGTGACGCTGCACTGAAGCACAGATACACCAAGAGGGTCTCACATACCTTACAGGGGGACACGGTGACGCTGCACTGAAGCACAGATACACCAAGAGGGTCTCACACACCTTACAGGGGGACACGGTGACGCTGCACTGAAGCGCAGATACACCAAGAGGGTCTCACACACCTTACAGGGGGACACGGTGACTGCACTGAAGCACAGATACACCAAGAGGGTCTCACATACCTTACAGGGGGACACGGTGACGCTGCACTGAAGCACAGATACACAAGAGGGTCTCACATACCTTACAGGGGACACGGTGACGCTGCACTGAAGCACAGATACACCAAGAGGGTCTCACACACCTTACAGGGGACACGGTGACGCTGCACTGAAGCACAGATACACCAAGAGGGTCTCACACACCTTACAGGGGACACGGTGACGCTGCACTGAAGCACAGATACACCAAGAGGGTCTCACATACCTTACAGGGGGACACGGTGACTGCACTGAAGCACAGATACACCAAGAGGGTCTCACATACCTTACAGGGGGACACGGTGACTGCACTGAAGCGCAGATACACCGAGAGGGTCTCACACACCTTACAGGGGACACGGTGACGCTGCACTGAAGCACAGATACACCAAGAGGGTCTCACATACCTTACAGGGGGACACGGTGACTGCACTGAAGCACAGATACACCAAGAGGGTCTCACATACCTTACAGGGGGACACGGTGACTGCACTGAAGCGCAGATACACCGAGAGGGTCTCACACACCTTACAGGGGGACACGGTGACTGCACTGAAGCACAGATACACCAAGAGGGTCTCACATACCTTACAGGGGGACACGGTGACGCTGCACTGAAGCACAGATACACCAAGAGGGTCTCACATACCTTACGGGGGACACGGTGACGCTGCACTGAAGCACAGATACACCAAGAGGGTCTCACATACCTTACAGGGGACACGGTGACTGCACTGAAGCACAGATACACCAAGAGGGTCTCACACACCTTACAGGGGACACGGTGACGCTGCACTGAAGCACAGATACACCAAGAGGGTCTCACATACCTTACAGGGGGACACTGTGACGCTGCACTGAAGCACAGATACACCAAGAGGGTCTCACATACCTTACAGGGGGACACGGTGACGCTGCACTGAAGCACAGATACACCAAGAGGGTCTCACATACCTTACAGGGGGACACTGGTGACGCTGCACTGAAGCGCAGATACACCAAGAGGGTCTCACATACCTTACAGGGGACACGGTGACGCTGCACTGAAGCACAGATACACCAAGAGGGTCTCACATACCTTACAGGGGGACACGGTGACTGCACTGAAGCACAGATACACCAAGAGGGTCTCACATACCTTACAGGGGGACACGGTGACTGCACTGAAGCACAGATACACCAAGAGGGTCTCACATACCTTACAGGGGGACACGGTGACGCTGCACTGAAGCACAGATACACCAAGAGGGTCTCACATACCTTACAGGGGACACGGTGACTGCACTGAAGCACAGATACACCAAGAGGGTCTCACACACCTTACAGGGGGACACGGTGACTGCACTGAAGCACAGATACACCAAGAGGGTCTCACACACCTTACAGGGGGACACGGTGACGCTGCACTGAAGCACAGATACACCAAGAGGGTCTCACATACCTTACAGGGGGACACGGTGACGCTGCACTGAAGCACAGATACACCAAGAGGGTTTCACACACCTTACAGGGGACATGGTGACGCTGCACTGAAGCGCAGATACACCAAGAGGGTCTCACACACCTTACAGGGGGACACGGTATCCCTTCATTCCTGTTTTCTTCTCTGTCCTCCTCACGTCCCACTACCTGCTCGCTAGACCCTATCCCTTCATTCCTGTTTTCTTCTGTCCTCCTCACGTCCCACTACCTCCTCGCTAGACCCTATCCCTTCATTCCTGTTATCTTCTCTGTCCTCCTCACGTCCCACTACCTCCTCGCTAGACCCTATCCCTTCATTCCTGTTATCTTCTCTGTCCTCCTCACGTCCCACTACCTGCTCGCTAGACCCTATCCCTTCATTCCTGTTATCTTCTCTGTCCTCCTCACGCCCCACTACCTGCTCGCTAGACCCTATCCCTTCATTCCTGTTATCTTCTGTCCTCCTCACGTCCCACTACCTGCTCGCTAGACCCTATCCCTTCATTCCTGTTATCTTCTCTGTCCTCCTATCACTCCTGCTCTCACATTTTCCACCTCTCTCTCTCTTCTGGCTCATTCCCCTCTCCTTTGAAGCCACGATCACACCCATCCTCAAGAAACCCTCCCTCGACCCACATTCTCCTGAAAACTACCGTCCAGTTTCGTTACTTCCACAAACGTCAAAACTGCTGGAAAGACGAGTCTACGACCACTTAACCCTCTTCCTATCCTGTAACTCCATGCTCGACCCCCTGCAATCTGGCTTTCACTCCAACACTTAACAGAAACCGCTCTCATAAAGGTCACTAATGACCTCCTCTCCGCAAAATGCAATGGCCACTACTCCGTACTGATCCTACTCAACCTCTCAGCTGCCTTTGATCCAGTCAACCATCTCCTGCTCCTAGAGACCTCTTCTCTCCTTGCCTCTGTGATACCATCCTCTCATGGCTAAAATCGTACCTCTCCAATAGATCCTTCTCAGTATCTCTTGCCGGCAATTCCTGCTCTTCGATGCCTCTGTCAGTCTGGGTGGACTCCCTTCTCAACACTAGAAGATTTGGATTTTGCTGATGACCTAGCATCGGTCTCTCACACTCCCGATTCAAACATCCCGACTCAACACATTTGCACTGCAGATAGGCCTGAAGATCAGCCAGAAGAAACCCAGAGGTGATGACACTTTATATCCCAAGCCATTTACCAATCCAAATTGATGGTGTACATAGACATACAACAGGAGAGTTCACCTACCTGGGCAGCATTGTCAGACCTGATGGAGGAACAGGCAGAGACCTCCTGAGCCGCCTCAACAAGGCCAGAAACGTCTTTCAGATGTTAAACAACATATGGAAATCTCCTCAGTACAGCACCAATACCAAACGGAGACTGTACCAGAGTTGTGTACTTTCCACCCTGCTGTATGATTCAGAAAGCTGGAGAATGACAGAAAACGACCTCTCTAACCTATCAATATTTCACACAAAGAACCTCCGAAGAATCCTGCCAATCTTCTGGCCCAAAACCGTCAGCCTCCAACATCTCCTCATTCAGTGTAGACAAAGTATGGAGACTATCATCCCAAGAAGACGATGGAGATGGATTGGGCATGTCATCAGAAAAGAGCATGGGGATATCACCAGAACTGCCCTTCATTGGACACCAGAAGGAAAACGCAAGACAGGAAGACCAAAGAGCACCTGGCGTTGAATAGTGGACAGAGAACTCAAGACTATGAATCACACGGGTGTTACCATACAAAAGCTGGCCGAGAAAAAACAAGAGTGGCGAACCTTTGTTGCTGCCCTACATGCCAATAGACATAATGGGCAATAAGTAAGTATCTCTCACCTGGACTTCTGTAACAACCTCCTGACTGGCCATCTCCCGCCTCTCCCCCTGCAGTCCACCCGAAACGCATCAGCCCGGCTTATCCAGCTCACTCATCGCTCTGTCTCTGCCGCTCCTCTCTGGGAATCCCTACAATGGCTCCACATCCACAGCAAAATCAAATCCAAACTACCCACCCTGACCTACAAAACCCTCACTAACGCCGGCCCTCGCTAACGCCGGCCCTCGCTAACGCCGGCCCTCGCTAACGCCGGCCCTCGCTAACGCCGGCCCTCGCTAACGCCGGCCCTCGCTAACGCCGGCCCTCGCTAACGCCGGCCCTCACCACCTGTCCTCACTAACGCCGGCCCTCACTAATGCCGCCCCTCACTACCTGATCTCACTAATCACCAAATACACCCCAGCCCGCCCCCTAAAATCCAACAACGACCTGCGCCCGGTATCCTCCATCATTACGTTTTCACATGCCAGACTGCAGGACCCTATGGTATTCGCTTCCTTGCAATATTAGACTGTCCCCAAATCTGGCTTCATTTAAATGCTCCCTAAAGAGTCTCCTGTTTAGGAAAGTGACCACCTGACTCCTTAACGGGACATGCGACTGACCCAAAAACGCTCCTCACCTCTCCCTGCATTAACTCATCACTGCAGTCCCCCTCCTGTTTCTAATCCCCTCACCCATTGAGATTGTAAATTCCCATGGGAATAGGGTCCTCACGTCCTCCTGTATCTGCTGCAGCAATACTGACCTGCTCCTGTTTGTATTGTAGAGTTGTCCTGTCTTTCCCCATTACACCAATGAAGAGAAAGTCCCAATCTTCCTCTAGGTCCAGGATATGGCAGTTCATGCCGCTTTCTGTACATCACTGACCTGAGGTATAGGAAATTCGAGCATAGGGACAGGAACGGAGTAGCTCAGTCAGAAGGAAAGAAACCTGTTAAACGAAATGGTTATGACCGCTCAACGCTTTTCGCCGCTATTTCCGGCTTTATCAAGAGTGGGGGGTTTCTGGTACCCCTACCTTTTTATTTATGTGTCTCCTCACGCGATTAATTGCTCCATTCTGATCGCGGTGGTTCCCACTTCCGGGATTGCACGCGCATCCGCTGATGTTTTTTGTTTTTTTTATAAAGGGTTTTACCGGGAAGGGTGTCATCAGCATGTGTCCGGAAGTACCAGTGCTGAACTCACGTCTGGTCGCTATGTTACCAGGCGGAATGTAAACGCGGCTGCATTCTCCTGTCCAAAAAACTGTATTGCTGCTTCTATTAATTAGCCCGCTTGTAGCAGTGTCTGGGTGTAAGAGCAGGGCCGGCCCTTCCATGGAGCGGGGTGGAGCAGTCGCTCCAGGCAGCACAGTGGCTTGGGCCGGCCCTGGGTAAGAGCTTCACCCCACACCATATAACATTCTAATTATCTATTCAATATGTCATCATAAAATCCTGACGGCGCCATACAGGGATAACAGTAGCAACTATAGAAAAATGTATATACTGTATTGCTCTCTCATCTCTTTTTAAGTGGCAGAACCTGCACAATTGGTGGCTGACTAAATACTTTTTTGCCCCACTGTATGTATTGCCGAATAAATGCACAAAACTCAGAGATAGTTGTATTAAAAAGTAACATATATATATATATAATATTGCATAAATGCCCCAGAAAGCAAATCAATCAGAATAAAAGTAAATTAATCACTACATCACCGATAGTGCATCATATGCCGTTCCTCTTTGGCTGGGGATTCCTGTACTTTTAACCTGATCGTGATAAATAATCAATGTACATAAAAAGGTGACAATGGCACATATCTATGCATAGATCCCATATGCTCATGGATTTAGTAGGTTAGAAACATAGAAAATGTCGGCAGATAAGTGTAACGGTGCGCTAACGGCGCTACCCTGGAGTAGCGTTTCTTTGGATTCTTTAGGACAGATTCTTGAACACAGACAGCAGGAAAGGCTGTAATACCTTGATTCCCACACCAGGGTGGTACTACAAGAAACCTAATTATCACCTCAGCTCCATTAACTTATTAATGAAGAGCACCGGAACAATCAGCCAAGACCAAAGTTTCTCCAGTCAAAGGATTTTATTAATAAAGATAAGACTGCTCACGCTCGACGCGTTTCGTCAAAAGACTTCATCAGGAGCAATATGTGCAGTCATAAGTACATGGTTAAAAAATAAAAGTGTATAGAAATCAGTTCTGAACAACGACATTTTATAATCACATTCATTAACATAATTGGTCAATTAAACCCCAAACAGCCCTCCCTCATTCATCACAATCACGTCAGCCTCGTTCCCGTGGTGTCTTCTCCCTCCACCGAAAACATGGCGCTCGGGATCCCACTTCCTCCACGGTGTCTGCCCGCCTATTTCCTCGATGACGTGTTTCTCATGCGACGCCTTTAATTTAACAGCGCATCCATGTCACGGCATTCTTCTCTAGAAGACCCGGCGTGTATTTTCTTCGTAATCTTCAGGCGCTTGCACAGGTGTCCATGTTTTCATACCAGACTGGGAAGACTGAATAGTCATCTTTTATTCCATTTTAATTCTAAAATCTCCTAATAAAAACCAAAACATATATTTCCCCGATATACCGGTTTTATGTCAATAATAACTCTTCTGACATTTAAACATTGATCAGGCACAGAAGTATTAATTATTTTTTTTTTACTTTCTTTTGTGTTTTTTTTGTTTTTATTTGTTTTTTCGTGTTTTTTTTTTGTAACAACCAGCAAACATATAACAGGGTCAATTAATTATTCATATAAAACAGCAAATATCCATCTCCTCATTTAACCCTTCAGGAGCCATACACTTAAGTGTATGGATCCCATAAGATTCTCTTTGAGCCAACCTTTTGCTTCTATCCCCTCCTCTCCAATGTAGTTCAATTTTCTCTAGTCCCATAAATTTTAGGTCTCTAAATTTAAAATGTGGAAAGCTATTGCAGTGTACGAGTACCCAATGATTAGCTTTTTTATTCTTAATATCATTATTAGGGATGCACCGATACCACTTTTTTAAGACAGAGTACGAGTACCGATACTTTTTAAAAGTACTCACCCATACCGAGTACCGATACTTTTCTTTAATGTCATGTGACGCTTTCCAAGAAGAACAGACCATATAAAAATGCCCCCAGCTCACACATGGATATGCCCCAGCTCACTCATGGATATGCCCCAGCTCACTCATGGATATGCCCCAGCTCACTCATGGATATGCCCCAGCTCACACATGGATATTGCCCCCCAGCTCACACATGGATATTGCCCCCCAGCTCATGGATATGCCCCAGCTCACACATGGATATTGCCCCCCAGCTCATGGATATGCCCCAGCTCACACATGGGTATTGCCCCAGCTCACACATGGATATGCCCCAGCTCACTCATGGATATGCCCCAGCTCACACATGGGTATGCCCCCCAGCTCACACATGGGTATGCCCCCCAGCTCACACATGGGTATGCCCCCCAGCTCACACATGGGTATTGCCCCCAGCTCATGGATATGCCCCAGCTCACACATGGATATGCCCCCAGGTCATGGATATGCCCCAGCTCACACATGGATATGCCCCCAGGTCATGGATATGCCCCAGCTCACGCATGGCTATGCCCCCACAGCTCCTGTCCCCCCCCCCTCCGCGATGATACTTACCTTCCTGAGCGACGCCGGGAATGTCTCCGCGCGTGCGCTCATTGGAAGGACCCCAGCCGCGACCACGTGGGACCATGTGATCGCGGCTGGGGTCCTTCCAACGAGCGCGCGCGCGGAAACTTTCCCGGCGTCGCTCAGGAAGGTAAGTATCGTCGCGGAGAGCAGCTGCAGGGCCTGTCCGAATGCTCTATCGGCATTCGGACAGGCCCTGCAGCTGCTCACTTTGTTTATACTTACCTTCCTGAGCGACGCCGGGAAAGCTTCCGTGCGTGCGCTCGTTGGAAGGACCCCAGCTGCGATCACATGGTCCCACGTGGTCGCGGCTGGGGTCCTTCCAACGAGCGCACGCGCGGAGACATTCCTGGCGTCGCTCAGGAAGGTAAGTATGCCGCACAGAGCTCCAGGGACGGCTGTCAGAATGCCGATAGAGCATTAGGACAGCCGCCGCAGCCCCTCGGATGCCGGCAAGCCGGCTCAATGCCGGCTTCCGGTATGGGGAAAAATATCAGGGGGTGCTACACGAGTACCAAGTACTCTTGCAGTACTCAGTATCGGCCCCGATACCGATACTAGTATCGGTATCGGTGCAACCCTAATCATCATAATGTTCTAGCACACGTGTTTTTAATTTTCTTATGGTTCGCCCCACATATTGCTCGCCACACGGGCAAGTCAGCATGTAAATTACATAGTCTCACAGTCTATAAATGAATTTATCTCATATTCTTTGTTTGTTGCTGTGCTTCTAAACTTCTTTTTCTGATCTCCCTTCATTTCCCTACATGCCTTACATTTTGAGCAAATTTTAAAACCTTTACTTGTTATCAAATTTCTGTGTTCTATCGGACGTGTAGCACTAGGGGCCAATGAATTTTTAAGGGACCTTGTTTTCGTATATATCATTTGCGGCCTCTCTGGTAAAACTTTCTTTAATATAGGGTCTGCTAATAAAACATTCCAATGCCTATTCAGAACTTTCTTTACTTCTAAAAAATCGCGATTATATTCAGTGATAAAAGCACATTGTGCATTACTAGCTTCCACTTTATTTCTTTCTCTTGGTCTTAATAAAGACTGTCTATCCATATCCATAACTTGATCGATAACACTATCTATGTTATCTTCTTCATATTTCTTGGCCAATAACTTATTCTTAATTATTCCCATTTGGTCACTGAAATCCTCTATTTTAGTACAGTTAAGTCTCTTATTTCTTGGCTTTTAGGAATTCCTCTAAGCCAAGGCCGATGATGACAACTGCTACTAGGGATTTATTTATTTTATTTATAAAGGATTTTACCAGGAAGGATACATTGAGATTTCTCTCGTTTTCAAGCATGTCCTGGGTTCAAGAACATTGAAGTGTTACAGTTACAGAAATACAAAGTAATACAATGCAAGATATTAAAAAATACAAACACAAATATACAGATTAACAGAAAAATATGTAGGAAATATAGTCACTAGGTTACATGTTTACAGGTGCATTCTGTATTGAGGTATGTTAGTAAGGAGCTTTTGAGTGACTTAAGACTGGGGGAAGATTTGATGATGTCTGGGAGGTTATTCCATAATTGTGGTGCTCTGTAGGAAAATGAGGACCGAGCCACTGTCTTTTTGTATTGTGGTATTGCAAGTAAGGTGCTGGTCCTGGATCTGAGGTTATAGGATGAGGGAGCTGCTGGGGGAAGCAATCTATTCAGGTAGGGTGGCAGCTTCCCAGAGATGCTCTTAAACACCAGGCTGGAAAGGTGAAGGGTGCGTCTGGATTCCAGCGACGGCCAGTTTAGCTCTTTTAACATGTCACAATGGTGGGTCATGTAGTTACATTGTAGCGCAAAGCGGCAGAATGAGTTATACAATGTAGTAAGTTTATGAAGGTGTGTTTGCGGGGCGGCTGCATACACTACATCTCCGTAATCAATAGCCGGCATAAGCATTTGCTGTACAATCTGCTTTCTTACCGCGGGACTCAGGCAGGATTTGTTTCTGTACAGGGCACCTAGTTTGGGGTAAAGTTTAGTTGAGAATTTTTCGATGTGGGGGCCAAAGGATAGATTAGGGTCCAACCACATACCTAGATATTTGAGAGATGTGACTGTGGTCAGCGTGCCATTTGATTTTGTCCCAACACATAGATGGGGATTTTGCAATTTGTGTAGTTTAGGTGCTGTTCCAAAGAGCATCGTTACAGTTTTGTCAGTATTTAAAAAAAGTTTGTTGTTTTTGATCCACTTTTCTACCTCTGTGAATTGTTCTTGCAGCACGGCCTCCAGCTGTGGGAGATTTGGTTTGCTGGTATAGTTTGGTTTGCTGGTATAGGGATGCACCGATACCGATACTAGTATCGGTATCGGGGCCGATATTGCCGTTTGCACGAGTACTTGTTACTCGTGCAAACGGCCCGATACATCCCGCCGATACCGGAAGCTGACGCTGGGCCAGCTTGCCGGTATCCGCGGGGCTGGGGAAGCTGGCCGCGTGCATGAAAAGCACGCGGCCAGCGTTCCCCTCCGGCGCGCCGCAATACTCACCCATCCTGAAGGTCCGGTCGCTGGGCAGTGATGCGTTCCCGCGGCCACTGGGCGCTCCTGTGATGCTGCCTCTCGGCTGGAGGCAGCGTCACAGATGCGCCCGGCGGCCACGTGATCGCATCACTGCCCAGCGACCGGAACTTCAGAATGGGTGAGTATCGCGGCACGCCGGAGGGGAACGCTGGCCGCATGCTTTACATGCACACGGCCAGCTTCCCCAGCGTTCGAGCTGGGGGCAAATCCATGAGACCTGGGGGCAAATCCATGAGACCTGGGGGCAAATCCATGAGACCTGGGGGTAAATCCATGAGACCTGGGGGTAAATCCATGAGACCTGGGGGACATATCCATCAGAGCTGGGGGCAAATCCATCAGAGCTGGGGGCAAATCCATCAGAGCTGGGGCATATCCATGTGAGCTGGGGGCAAATCCATGTGAGCTGGGGGCAAATCCATGTGAGCTGGGGGCAAATCCATGAGACCTGGGGGCAAATCCATGAGACCTGGGGGCAAATCCATGAGACCTGGGGGCAAATCCATGAGACCTGGGGGTAAATCCATGAGACCTGGGGGTAAATCCATGAGACCTGGGGGCAAATCCATGAGACCTGGGGGACATATCCATCAGAGCTGGGGCATATCCATCAGAGCTGGGGGCAAATCCATGTGAGCTGGGGGCAAAACCATGTGTGCTGGGGGTAAATCCATGAGACCTGGGGGTAAATCCATGAGACCTGGGGGGCATATCCATCAGAGCTGGGGCATATCCATCAGAGCTGGGGGCAAATCAATGAGTGCTGGGGGCAAATCCATCAGAGCTGGGGGCAAATCCATCAGAGCTGGGGGCAAATCCATGAGTGCTGGGGCAAATCCATGTGAGCTGGGGGCAAATCCATGAGTGCTGGGGGCAAATCCATGAGTGCTGGGGGCAAATCCATGTGAGCTGGGGGCAAATCCATGTGAGCTGGGGGCAAATCCATGAGACCTGGGAGCAAATCCATGAGACCTGGGGGCAAATCCATGAGACCTGGGGCAAATCCATGTGAGCTGCGGTCAATCTCATATAAACTTTTATATGAGGTCTGTTCCTATTGGAAAGCGTCACATGACGTTAAAAGTATCGGTACTCGGTATCGGTGAGTACTTTTAAAAAGTATCGGTACTCGTACTCGGTCTTAAAAAAGTGGTATCGGTGCATCCCTAACTGCTACAATGAACAAATCCATTCCCATCGGTTGGCCTGAAAAAGCATTTGCTCTTAACCTTCCGATCTTCATTAATCTCAAGAGTGAGATCCAAAAAAATCAATGGTCTTGTTGTTAAACACCGGAGTGAACTTAAGTCCAAAATCATTTTCATTTAAATATCGTAAAAAGAAAAAAATAATTCCTCCCAGACCTTTCCAAACAACTAAAACATCATCAATGTACCGACGCCAGAGCACCAGGCTCGCCCCCTGATACTGGGATCCCCAAATATATTGGTTCTCCCAGTAACTCATGTAGATGTTCGCATAGCTGGGGGCGAACCTGGTGCCCAGGGCCGTACCATTGGTCTGCAAAAAATAATCTTTATCAAACAGAAAAAAATTATGCTTTAAAATAAAGAAAATTGAGTCAAGTAAAAATGATTTAATTTCTTTTGCCAGATTTAAATCCAAAGACAATGTTTCTCTTGCTGCTTCAATTCCACTGTCATGTTTAATAACAGTGTATAAGGACGTAACGTCTAATGTGGCCCAGCTATAATCCTCTTTCCAATCTAGTCCTTCCAGATCTTGTAATATATGTATTGTATCTTTTAATATATGAGCTCGCTTGTTGAGCATATGGCTGGAGATAAGAATCCACAAAAGCTGAAAGGTTAGCTGTCAATGAAATCTGACTGCCATTCTGGGGTCAAGAAGGAATTTTTTCCCGGTATGTTGCATATTTCAGACTGGGTTTTTTGCCTTCTTTTGGATCAACAGCAGTAGGTTATGTGGGAGAGGCTGAACCCGATGGACGCATGTCTTTTTTCAGCCTATATAACTATGTAACTATGTAATGAATCTATCCTGCTTATAATCGGGCGTCCAGGTGGAGTCAGCAGATTTTTATGGACCTTTGGCAAATAATAAAAAAAAAAAAAGTACCACAATACCTAGATACAGATACTGGAAACACAGACAGCAAGAAAGGCTGTAATACCTTGATTCCCACACCAGGGAGGTACTACAAGAAACCTAACTACCACCTCAGCTCCAAATGGCTTCGTGGCCAGGAGGTCGCTGGGTGGAAACACATTAACTGTGTCCTGACACATAGACCTAACATGATACAAAAACAGGAACAATGCAGGTTACAGAGCTGGTGTCCGGCGCTAGCACTCTCAATCTTCAGTTTCAATAAAAGACATTCAGCCAGGGATCGAGTCCTCAATGAAACAGTTGATGGAGGTGGAAGAAAAAAATGGAAGGGAGGAATTAAGTGCAGACTGTATCGTCCCAGATAGGAGTGAAAAAATAGGAGATATACTCACTTATTCTGGTGCCGATTTAAATAAATGGGCACCAAACAGAAGGCAGATCGGTGGATTTAAATCAATGGGCACCGATTCCCCAACTTCAGGTCCACAAGGCAGGAAACCAGATCCTTATTTTTTATTATTCTTTATTTATAAAGCGCCAGCATATTCCACAGCGCTGTACAATAAGCACAGTATAGACAGGGTTACAATACATTGAACAACATTTGACAAACAGTACAGGAGGAGATGAGGGCCCTATTCCCGTAGGAACTCACAATCTGGGAGGGTTGGGGTTGGAAACAGGAGGAGAGGACTGTAAGGTGAGAGTGATTGATGGTTGCGTCAGTGAGTTGGGTGGTCGGCTTCCCTAAATAGGAACATTTTAAGGGAGCGTTTGAAGGAAGAGAAGTTAGGGGAAAGTCTGACAGTACGAGGGAGAGCGTTCCAGAGAGTGGGGGCTGCACGTGAGAAATCCTGCAGTCTATCATGGGAAGAGGTGATGCGGGGAGAAGCTAGGCGCAGGTCACTGTTTGACCTTAGGGAGCGGGCTGGGGTGTATTTGGTGATTAGTGAGGACAGGTAGTGGGGAGCTGAGTTAGTGAGGGTTTTGTAGGTAAGGATAAGGATTTTGAACTTAATTCTGCAGTGGATGGGGAGCCAGTGAAGGGACTCGCAGAGGGGAGCAGCAGAGACAGAGCGGCGGGTGAGGTGAATTAGCCTGGCGGAGGCGTTCAGGATGGATTGTAGGGGGAGAGGCGGGACAGAGGGAGGCCAGATAAGAGATTATTGCAATAGTCGAGTCGGGAGATTACCAGGGCGTGTATGAGTTGTTTTGTGGTGACAGCGGTAAGAAATGGCCGAATTCTGGAAATATTACGCAGTTGGTATCGGCAGGAGGAGGAAAGAGACTTGATGTGGGGGATGAAGGAAAGAGCAGAGTCAAGTGTAACTCCAAGACAGCGCACTTGGTTTGATGGGGAGATGGTGATACCCTCCACCGTGATAGAGAAGTCAGGAGGTGGGGAGGCATTGGAGGGAGGAATAAGTAGGAGCTCAGTCTTTGACATGTTGATCTTTAGGTGGTGGCAGGCCATCCAGGAGGAGATGCCAGATAAACAGTCACTGACTTTTGAAAGGACAGGGGGAGAGAGATCAGGGGTAGAGAGGTAGATCTGAATGTCATCAGCGTAGAGGTGGTAATTAAAGCCAAAGCTGTTGATGATTTTGCCCAGGGAGGAGGTGTAGATGGAAAAGAGCAGAGGACCAAGGACAGAGCCTTGAGGTACACCAACAGATAGAGGCAATGAAGAGGAGGCGTTACCAGCAAAGGACACACAGAAGGACCTGTTGGATAAATAGGAGTCAACCCAAGCTAGTGCAGTGTCACTGAGACCCAGAGAGTTGAGGGTCTGTAGAAGGAGGGGGTGGTCAACAGTGTCAAAAGCAGCCGAGAGGTCAAGCAGGATGAGAATAGAATAGTGGCCGTGTTTTTTAGCAGTTAGGAGGTCGTTGGTGACTTTGAGGGCAGTTTCAGTTGAGTGTAGGGGACGGAAGCCAGATTGCAGGGGGTCAAGTAGGGAATTGGAGGACAGGAAGAGGGAGAGGCGGTTGAAGACTAGTTTTTCTAAGAGCTTAGAGGTAAAGGGAAGCAGGGATACAGGGCGGTAGTTGGATGGAGAGTGGGATCGAGGGATGGTTTCTTTAGTAAAGGGGTAACTAGCGCATGTTTGAAGGCGGATGGAAAGTAGACAGTGGAGAGAGATAGGTTGAAGATGTGTGTGAGAGCAGGGGTGAGGAGGAGGAGAGGGGAGGAATTAGATGTGAGGGAATGGGGTCGAGTGGGCACTTGGTGAGATGTGAGGAGGACAATAAGGAATTGACTTCCTCCTCAGTGGCTGGGAGGAAGTGGCAGAGGGGACCTCTGGGAGTGGAGGTGGCAGATATCTATCTTGTGTTGGGATGTTGCTTCTGATAATTAAAGTTTTACTGAGGAAGTAGTCTGCCAGGTCTTGAGCGCTGAAGGCAGCTGTGGGGGAGGTGCAGGTGGGTAGAGGAGGGTGTTGAAGGTGGACCAGAGCCGTTTAGGGTTGGAGGACAGCGTAGATATAAGAGATGAGAAGAAGGATTGTTTGGCCAAGTGGAGGGCAGAGGTGTATGACCGGAGAATAAACTTGAAGTGAACAAAATCCGCTTCAGAGCAGGATTTCCTCCAGGCACGCTCTGCGGTGCGGGAGCATCTTTGCAGGTAGCGAGTCTGGAGGGTGTGCCAGGGCTGAAGCTGGCGGCGTGGGGCCTTACAGAGTCGAAGAGGAGCAAGAGTGTCTAGAGCAGAGATAAGAGTAGTGTTGTAGTGATTAGTGGCAGCATCAGGGCAGGTGAAGGATGAGGTATGAGGGAGGTGGTGAAGTAGTTTGGAGAATTGATGGGGATCCACAGCATGTAGATTTCTGCGAGTGTGTGTGCGGGGTGGGGGAGCAGGGTGTTTAGGAAGTCCAGATAGGTTGAAAGAGAGAAGGTGGTGGTCAGAGATGGGGAAAGGGCGACAGTTGAACTCAGAAATGGAGCAGAGGTTGGAAAAGACAAGGTCAATAGCGTGACCATCGCGGTGGGTAGGGAGGAGGGAGGATTGTGTGAGCCCAAGGGAGGACGTGAGTGAAAGAAATTTAGAAATATCTATTCAGGATGCTGAAGGAATAAATCACCCAAGATCATACAGGGTGGAAATTCACAATCTGTTTTATTAACCCTTTCGCTGCTGAGGCTTTTCCCGCCCCTGTGCTGAGGTCATTTTTTACCTGTTTTGCGCATCATGTTTAAACCTGTTTTGAAGGCTTATTTTAGTATATGACCCAGACATATTATATATCGTTCTTTCCGTCAGACTCGGTAGATTCATAATATGTCATTATTATATGTATACGTTATGTCATGTTTGTATATTATAACAAAAAATGCAATAAAATATGTATTTTCAATAATTTACAGCGTGTAAAGTGTTTTTTTCCACATTTTAACATGCGAGCAATTGCGGTTATATTTTGTATGGGGTGCGCTTGTTAAAAAAATTAGAGATGGGGTCTCGTTACATTTTTTTTTTGGGGAAAATGACACCATTTTTAACAAACGCACCGCATACAAAAATCGTTAATGCAGCATTATTGTTCACATTATAATTGAAATGGGAACAATATTGCTGCATTAACAAAACAAAAAACAAAAAAAAAAAGTGTTTATTTTTTTTTTTTTAATTTTTTTTTAATTTTTTTTTATTTTTTATTTTTATTTTTTATTTTTTTTTTACATTTTTTTTTACTTTCATGTTTGGTATCGTTGGAACGGCCATGCTCTGGCCGATCCAACGATATCAAAATTTAACCCCTAACTGCCACGGATCGGGAGATAGGGAGTTCATTGGAACTCCCTATCTCCACACTTCGTGGCAGTTAGGGGTTAATGCTAGGACTGGCGTCATCGTGCTGCGCACGATGACGCCAGTCCTCTGGGGGAGTTCCCGGAAGCTTGGCCGACATCCAAGATGTCGGCCAGCTCCCGGGAAGGATCGCAAATCGGCGCTTTTCAGCGCCGATTTGCGATCCAGCTCCCCAGGGGTTAATGCCAGGCATCATTTGGAAGGGCAGGCTGTGCCCTTCCAAATGATGCCTGGGTTAAGCCCCTGTGAGCCGCCGATCGGGAGGGAGAGAGGTCCGAAGGACCTCCCCCCCCTCCCTTTCAGGCGCCTCCTCCGCACATGCGGGGGGGGCGCCTGAATTATGTGTCATCGCGGGGGCGCGATGACACATAACAATGGCGGCCACTGCTCCGGATGCCGGGCTGACATCCAGGATGTCAGCCCGCACCGGAGGGGCCAGCGATCGGCCGGAACCCGGCCGAACGCTGACCCCAATGCGAGGACGCGCTCAGCGCGTCCTCCGCATACCAGGGGCAATGCTGAGGACGCGCTGAGCGCGTCCTTAGCATTGAAGTGGTTAAAACAATAAATAAAATACACCGTATTTTTTGCTTAATAATAATTTTTATTCTATTTCTGGTCAATACAGTCCTCTCACGCAGTGAGTCTCCTACTTATTTTTAGTTTTTTTTATATACATTCCATTTCCTTTTATTTTCCTGCCTATGCCAATAGAGCCATCTAGTGGCGCCATACAGACACTACACCCATTTCAAAAACATGAACAAGATTGCTGATGCAAGACTTATGAGACATACAGAGTGGGAACACTTGTGTTCATTAGCCTGCAGGGAAGGCCTACAATCTAAGTTTGGATATACTGTATGTACTCAGCTATACAGAGGGGGAACACACAGTGCAATAGCCTGCAGGCAGACCTGCTATCTGCGATAGGCCTCTGTATAGTGACCAAGGAAACATACTGTATACTAAACAGGATACAGAAAACTGGGAACTCAAATACATGAACTTGGTCGATCGGGTTAGCCAGGTCAAAACGTATACAGGTCCTAAGCCAGAAACCGGTCAATAACAGGTCAGACAGAATGAGATTAGCAATAAAGCAGGCGATACAGGAACTAGACTCCACTCCAATTTACTCCCACCACCGTTCAAGGAGCAGCTCCACTCACCCTCTTTTAAAGGCTGACGGCTCCTTGCCCTTATGCCTAGCTCCGCCCCCTCGGATGCCGTTTTGCCAGATCTTACTACTGGCAATAGGCTAGCCAGCGATGCCACCTGGCGTCCTGACCCCCCAGGAAGCGCTGCGGGGGCCAAGGATGTAACAATAAGAACCTTTCGGCCCATCTAGTCGCCCAATTACATGGATACTTTACCTGGATTTATCTTTTGTTTAGGATAGCCTTATGCCTATCCCATGCCTGCTTAAATTCAATTACTGTTTTGGCCTCTACCACTTCTACTGGAAGACTGTTCCATGTATCCACCACCCTCTCAGTAAAATAATGCTTCCTGATGTTACTTTTAAACCTTTGCCCCTCTAATCTAAGACTATGTCCTCTTGTTTTGCTACTTTGTTTCCTTTTAAATATACTCCCTTCCTCTACCTTGTGGATTCCCTTTACGGCCATCAGGAAGCATTATTTTACTGAGAGGGTGGTGGATACATGGAACAGTCTTCCAGTAGAAGTGGTAGAGGCCAAAACAGTAATTGAATTTAAGCAGGCATGGGATAGGCATAAGGCTATCCTAAACAAAAGATAAATCCAGGTAAAGTATCCATGTAATTGGGCGACTAGATGGGCCGAAAGGTTCTTATCTGCCGACATTTTTCTATGTTTTCTATGTTTCTATGTGTTCTCCTTCAGCTGGTGAGATTTACAGCCCAGAAAGCAGATAGCATCTCAACAGACAGATAAGGGGGCACTGAGCTGCTCTTTCCCCACCACAGCGGTCCCGCTCCTTGGTGACGTCACCCCTCCCCCTGTTTTAGTGAGGCAAACATATCAATCCCTAAATTACTTTAAATGTGTTTTTTAAAAAATATATATATATATATATATATATAATTATATATATATATATATATATATATATATATATATATATATATATATATATATATATATATATATATATATAGCTTATGTTGTATGTAAGAGAGCACAGCATCTAAAGTTTGCTGTGTTCTTATACGGTATAACTATACTGTATTAATCTTATCAGTAAAATTAATGCTGATACGGATTAAAAGTAAAGTCACGAGATTTTTACTTCTACATTAAAGTAATGGCAGAATTTCTAATCTACAGCCGTGATGGCTCTGTCTTATTTTATGGGTGTACATTATTTTTTTTTTTAAATTCTTAATTTAGAGAATTATACATAACAAGAAATTCACGAAATCAAACGTAGAAAAAGACAGCCGTCTAGGGCCGGCCAAACTAACTACGGTCAGCCAGTCAGATAATGTAAGATGCAAGTAGAAACAGGTCAATAAGGGAATAATAAAAACAAAAAGCAAGAAGTCCCAACCTCAGTGAAGGAAGAAAATACAAAAGAAACACATAAGCACGTAGGACTATCAACGTAAATGCCATAAATTGTCCTGATAAATTATACTCAGAGTTTATCTATAGACCAGTGACACGTAAACAGAGAAGAAAAAAGCTGGGGGTGGGTAAACAATATCGCTCAGGTCTCAGTCTGGCTGAAGTTCCGGAGGGTCCGGCGAGATGCCCGGCGCTTCAAGGTCGGACCAGTTTCAGGATCAATGATGGTGTAGGGGACATTATTATGTGTCACCACCAATGCTCCCGCCAAGCCCCACCGATAACGGATCCCCCTTCGACGAAGAACCGCAGTCACAGGACGGAACCGCCTGCGAGCAAGCAGAGTCTGGAATAGAAGGTCGTGATACAAAGCCAACGTGGAGCCCTCAAATTTCACTGGATCTCTTGCGCCAGGAGCAGACCTAAGCTTGACCTTAAATGCTACGTCACAAAAGGCCACCACGACATCACGGGGTGTCCCCTTTGAAAGCGCCGCAGGTTTCCGAACCCTGCATACCGATCCGATCACATCTGGCTTGTCAGGAGGGAGTCCCGCCATCCGAAGGGCCAAACGAGACACATAAGCTGGGAGTTCATCCGACGACACAGAGTCCGGGATGCCTCTGACCCTGACGTTACGACGGCGGTGTCTTGTTTCCAGCATCTCCACAGAGCGGGACAAAAGCTCGACCTGGGATCTTAGACCAGCGACCTGTCCCAACAGGTGAGTATGTTCCGATAGCACTGTAGAGGTCGTCGCCTGCACTGCTGTCACCTGCGCACAGATTGTTGCAACCTCCTCCCGAACCGCCGCCACTTCAGGTTTCCACACCCCCCGGATCTCCCAGAGTTCGTCCAGGATCCTCCAAAGGTCTCTTTTCGTAAGAGGAAGATCATCATCCTCCTCCTGCCGACTTTCCTCAGGCTGTGTCATACGGGTTTCGAGTGAGGTCGCTCTCGTTTGTTGCGGTTGGGCACCCGGTCTCAAAATGTCCTGTCGTAATGAAGCCACACCACTGCTGGCTGAAAGCTGGTGTTCCTCGGCCGAATCCCCGTCCGAGAGGCCACCAGCAGTAAGTGAGGCACTCAAAGACGCCGTCAGCGCTGCCTTTCGTTTCTTTTGCGCCCTTTTTTTTGCTGCTGCAGATAGTGGTTGGGAGTCTGATGTCTGAGATTGTGGGGAGATCCAGGTCAACGCAGAGCTACCACCCGAGTGCCAGGGGTCCTCTTCATCTTCCGAAAAGTCATAGCCCGGGGGGAGGGAGGAGGAGATCGCATCTCCCTTCGAAGTGGACCCACCTCTCATGGAGTCCCGAATGTCCCTCTGTCTGGACCGCAGCTTCTGTGAGCGACCGGTGGGCATGTCACCAAAAGCGTAGGCACAAGGAAGAAGAGCGGTAAAAGGTCTCAGAAATCTCCTTCCAGGCTTCTAAAATGGCCGCTAGTACTAGGCCCCGATTGTGCCGCGGGGGTTAATCCGCTCCGGAGCGTCAATTTCGGGGGTAAGGCAAACTCACCGAGTCCCCCAGTGCCCCCAGAGACCGTAGAGCGTTTCTCAAGTGCGAGCAAGTGGCAGAAATAACTTTAAAAACCGTGTTTATCACGGAGCTCCTTCAACATGCAGCCGCTCGCTTCCTCGGCTAGCTCCGCCCCATGGGTGTACATTATTTATAATATTGTTTTTATTTTATTCAGCAGTTTATTCTTTTCATTCTTAGCAGACCGTCTTTTTATTTCTGTTTTTGGAACTTTTGTGGCAAAATTTTTGCTTCCTTTTTTATTTTTTATGTTCTGTAACAGGATCATTTTTTTTAAACACATTTTAATTTGATTGTGTGGTGTTGTGTAGCTGTGTCTGTCCCTGGCAGTGTCTTTAGCAGGTTATTCGTTTTTATTGTGAGGGAGTTATTTAAATGCTATTTTATTGAAATTATTTTGCTCGTCCGGACAAGTAGATTGTCATTAGGGGCAAGTAGATCGGGCTCCCAGTTTCGTCCATTGGACAAGTAGATTTTTTTTAAATTTCCACACCCCTGATGTCTCAGTAACCGCCACTAAATCTACTTTTTCAGCTGCGATCATTGCCTCCAGTTCATAGATTTCATTGACTAAACTGCGAGCATTTATAGACACAACTCTGTGCTTGTCATTTTTTACCCCGCATGTTGCTTGCACCCTCAGATTTAGTTTTGGGGGACAGTTGGGCAGATTGTTTTTTACCCTTTTGTCCCCCCTCCTAGTTTAAATATTCCTTTGTGAAACCTTTGAATTTCTCACTGAGAACATATGTTCCCCTATAAGTAAGATGCAAACCATCTTTTTTATACAGTTCCTTTCTGCTCCAATTAGAGCTATCATGGGACACAAAGCCAAATCCTTGCTCCCGACACCATTCCCGAAGCCACAAATTAAATTCCCTAGTGCGCATCTGCCTATCCTGAATGTTATGCACAGGCAGAACTTCAGAGAATGACACAGTGGACGCAATCTGCTGTATTACACCTCCAAGAACACAAAAATCTTCCTTAATCTCAGAAACCTCATTGCTAGCCAAGTCATTTGTCCCTAGATGGACTAGAACGTCCACTTCCCCTTCCTGCTTTGCTTGTTTGACAATATTGAGAATATGTCTCCTGTCTCTACGAGCAGTAGCCCCAGGAAGACATCTCACCAAACCACTACTCTCCAGCTCAACACTTCTTATGATAGAAGGCAATTGTTGCTGGGTGATTCTATCAAGTCCCACCTTTTCCTTTTTGTCCTTGGTTGCAGTCTTGCATACCTTAGGCATAGGGGATGGTGGTTCCTCAACTTTGGTGTCTGAGCCTACTTACGTCTTACCACTACACTCTGAAAGTGCCTCAAAAGAATTAAGAAGAGCAACAGACTGTGGGACATGCCTTCTATCCACAACTCTAAGTCTACCAGATCCTACAGTAGTCCATCTGCCACTCCTAGGAGGCCTCTATGGCAGTGGCTTTGTAACCATCATAGCCTGAGTTTGTCTAACAGATAATTTACAAATCTCAGACTTCAAACAGGCAATTTCCTGCTGCAATAAAGAGAACTGCCTACATATCAGGCACACTCCAAACCTTCAAAAATTGGATCTAAAAACAAATGCATGACAGCTATTACACTGGACAAAGCCTGCCATTATAAAATGAAATAATGGATTTAAAACAAGCAAATCTTACCTTTTTGTAGGTTTTCTACCTCCTGTCTAACCTCAGACTACCTCCAGAATATCTCGAAGTGCCTCACTTGGAAGGATTGCACTTAGAAGGCTTCACAAGCTCTATTAGACAAGCTTATATCCCCAATCTTTATATAGTCACCTAAGAACACCTCCCCCAGCAAGGTATGGACAAGCTTAACCTATTAGCAAATAGCACCCAATTGATTATCAACTTTGTGCTAATCAGTAAGAAAATTGAGTCACCAGCCTAACCGAATTTACTCACCAGACCTAACTTAAAACCTTAAGATGAATAGAAAAGATCTGTTTGAAATCAAAATCACTCACCAGAATATCTCTAAGTGCCTCACTTGGAAGGATTGCACTTAGAAGGCTTCACAAGCTCAGATACAGTAGGGTTCCTATCTCTTTGTAGTCACATTAGTCTCACTAAGGCTCTCACAAAATGTGTCAAGCGTAATCTTCCATGAAATTGGGTAGTGTGCTGAAAGACTCCTCGATAGGTGGTGCCGTGATCCATTTGGAAACTTTGATTTGAAGATCATGGACAGTTCCGGACAAATGTTGCGGGAGGTCTGAGCCATCGCGGCAAGTGTGTATATGCACATTTTTTATGTGCTTTAAAAAGCCATTGGCCTATGGGATCTATGCACAGATATGTGCCATTGTTATCTTTTTATGTACTTTGAATAGTTTAAAAAGCTTCAAGGTGCCCTTGTACAGTGAGCTGCAGCGGGCTAGGAATATGACACAAAATTTGTTTAAATAATCAAATAAAAATTCCTATTCATATTTACCAAACAAGCAAGTTAAATCTCTGTTGGTGCTTCAGTTCTGGTTCACATATAAAGACGCAGCGCTATCGCAGGTGATACATTCGCCAATGGGAGAGCAATAAAGAAGACAACCACTCAAGATGTAAAGTAGAATTACCCTTAGCGTATTCTTGCTTATCAGTCTCTAATATAACAAAAAGGGTGTGGTATAACAGAGCTAAAATGGCGCAGACATTTGCCACGTCTGAGATGAATAAACTTAACCACTTTTGTAATAAGAGAAACATTCCTAAGCCGCCCAAATCAAGTGTCATAAGGGGAACTTATACCTTAGCCGGTCTATATTAGAACACACATTTTCAAACTAAATGGGGCATGTTAACTAAGGTATGTTTTATTTTATTTATTTATTTATAAAGGATTTTACCAGGAAGGATACATTGAGATTTCTCTCATTTTCAAGTATGTCCTGGGTTCAAGAACATGTATTTGAATCACAATGTTTATATATTCATACAGGAAATTAAAGGATTATTTTTCAGAACGCATAGGATCTGGGAGTTTCACGCGTTTCCAAGTGGCACATCTGTCCTTGGAAGAGAGTCCCAAAGAGTGAAAAAAATCCCATCTCCTGATATATGTTACTGTGTTACATAGAAAATGCTCCGGCTAGTGTGCTATGCACGCAAACCATATGCCCTTGAGTTACATGTCTGATTATGCCCCGCTCATGCGTTGCACAGTAGAATTCTTGAAGAACAAGTTACTTAATCGTACTGGAATGTTCCACCTCAGCAGCAAGTTTGTTTCATCTCCATCTTTTAGGAGTCTGACAGATTCATCATTTCATCCATACATAGACCAGCTATGTCACATTTGTATCACAGTATATATATACAGTTGTGTTCAAAATTATTCAACCCCCAATGCTGTACAGGGTTTTAGGGAATTTAGTGTACATTTGTAATTGTATTCAGAATGAAATCCTACAAGGTCTTTTTAAAGAACCATATGCAACTAAGTTGACATCAATTGGTTTTGTAATACAGTAGTAAATGTTTCTTTTGTGAATTCTTCATTGACACAATTATTCAACCCCTTAAAGACTACCACTCTGAAGAACAGAGGTTCATTCAAGTGTTTTCAATCAGGTATTGAAAACACCTATGGATGTCACGGAGCAGCAATAAAGCATAATAAGCACCAATTAGGCAGCTTTAAAATGACTGTGATACTCAGCTCCTTCTAGACATTTACTGGTGTGGTTACAAACATGGTGAAGTCAAAAGAATGGTCTAGGAAGACAAAAGAAGAGTTGATTACTCTTCACAGGAAGGGCAATGGCTATAAGAAGATTGCAAAGATGTTAAACATACCAAGAGAGACCATAGGAAGCATCATTCGCAAATTCAAGGCAAAGGGCACTGTTGAAACGCTACCTGGTCGTGGCAGAAAGAAGATGCTGACTTCGACTGCTGTGCACTACCTGAAGCGTAGAGTGGAGAAAAGTCCCCGTGTGACTGCTGAGGAACTGAGAAAAGATTTGTCAGATGTGGGTACTGAAGTTTCAGCTCAGACAATACGGCGCACACTGCGTAATGAAGGCCTCCATGCCAGAACTCCCAGGCGCACCCCCTTGCTGTCTCCAAAGAATAAGAAGAGTCGATTGCAGTATGCCAAAAGTCATGTGGACAAACCACAGAAGTTTTGGGATAGTGTTCTGTGGACTGATGAAACAAAATTAGAACTGTTTGGGCCCATGGATCAACGCTATGTTTGGAGGAGGAAGAACAAGACCTATGAAGAAAAGAACACCTTGCCTACTGTGAAGCATGGCGGGGGTCAATCATGCTTTGGCGCTGTTTTGCTTCTGCAGGTACAGGGAAGCTTCAGCGTGTGCAAGGTACCATGAATTCTCTTCAGTACCAGGAGATATTGAATGACAATGTGATGCAGTCCGTCACAAACCTGAGGCTTGGGAGACGTTGGACCTTTCAACAGGACAATGATCCCAAGCATACCTCCAAGTCCACTAGAGCATGGTTGCAGATTAAAGGCTGGAACATTTTGGAGTGGCCATCGCAGTCACCTGACTTAAATCCATTGAGAACCTCTGGTGGGACTTAAAGAAAGCAGTTGCAGTGCGCAAGCCTAAGAATGTGACTGAACTGGAGGCTTTTGCCCATGACGAATGGGCGAAGATACCCGTAGATCGCTGCAAGACACTTGTCTCAAGCTATGCTTCACGTTTAAAAGCTGTTATAACTGTAAAAGGATGTTGTACTAAGATTGAATGTCACTTGGGGGTTGAATAAAACTGATAATGATGTGAGCAAAGAAAAGACATTTGTGGTTATTTCATTATAAATGTTATGTTATATTTGTCTGACCTACACGTGCCTCTTTGATTTAATTGTAAGCAAGATGACTGAATGATCAAAATCAATGTCAAACTGGCCAAAACACTCAATTTCAGTGGGGGTTGAATAATTTTGAACACAACTGTATATATATGTGTGTCAGAATTTTAATCAAATAAGTGGAGCGAAGGTAAAAAGGTACAGCAGGTCATAGAGATCTTAAGTTTAAAAGTAAACTCATCCCACACATTGGCGATTACAGCCATATCGATATGTTCTGCAAAATGGTGTGTAATGAAATCGATAAACTCATGGCTGACCAAATACATTTTTTTAACAAGTGCACCCCATAGAAAATATAAGCGCAAAGGCTCGCATGATAAAATGTGAAAAAAATCACTTTACACTCTGTAGATGATTGGAAATTCTAATTGTATTGCATTTTTTGTTATAATATTCAGGCAGGACATGACGTATACATATAATAATAATAATATTATGAATCTGCTGAGTCTCTCTCTCGAAAAAAAAAGGATATATAATATGTCTGGGTCGTATAATAAAACGTGGCTTCAAATCGCGTTTAAACATGATGAGCACAAAACGGTAAAAATGAGCTCAGCACACAGCGGTGAAATAGCTCAGCAGGGAAGGGGTTAAAAATAAACAACATTTTTGTTTAAAAAAAATAAATACAAAAGGCTGTTCAAAAATATAAAAAGTATTTTCCTCTGAAAATGAAAAGAATAAACGGGCTTTAATATAATACGTTTTTTCATGGAATCCTATGGGATTTGTCCGTTTAAACCTGTCGAACTGAACCACTGAAAATCCGGGCATGTCGGTGGAATTTCGCTGCAGTTCTGAAAAATTCTATGTTTCATTATAATTACCATAAACCTTTTCCAACTTTCTTCTTATATATCAAAACCGAAGTAAGAGCTGCGGTACGCCATGGCGGAGACCCCCAAAAAGAATCAATCACAAGACTGTGTTGGTCTTTCTCAGAAGTCTAGCTTTCCTCGTTAAGCCAGATCTATTTATTAAAATTCACCGAATTTATAGCCAATCAGTGTACAGATACATTACAACATCAAAGTTTAGCCACTCAGTTAACTTACTACCATATATGGTTCACAAGAGACCCTCTTCCCGCTTCTGCGCACATTTTCCTGCACTGAACATAACAGGAAATCGACCACAGCTCATATCCTATAGAAGGAACAACGGTCTATGCAGTATTGACACTAACAAAAATGGAGGGGGGAATTTCACAGCCCATTTTATAAGAACAGGCTTTTTAAGACAAAATATTTATTATATTTACAGGAAATTAAAATCTAACAAGTTCGGCCTATTATGAATAGACAAACCATTACTTCTCTGTCGGACAATTTCACTGCCGCCGAACTGCGACAAAATGCCCCATATTTTCCCGTCAATTCGGCTGTGTTTGAATTGACAGCTTTGTGAATAGTGGATCCACATAACGCAGGGCACCAATAGGTTCATAGATCATGTATAAACTGTTTCTTTGTCTCTGCTGGATTTATAGCAAGCCTTGTGGTGTCTGGATTCCTGGGTAACATTGATCTGGCGTCTGAGCAATTCTAGGGAGCGCTAATAACGGAGGTACACATCCAGGGAACAGGAGTCTGATACAGCCTGTCCCTCTCTGACCCTGTGTCTCTGTCTATCCCTCTGTTGCTGTGTGTCCCTATGCCTCTGATTGTCCTACCCTCTGACCCTCATGCTAATCACTGTCCCTCTCTGTCCCTGTGCCTCTGTTCTTTGTCCCTGTGCCTCTGTCCCTGTGCCTCTGTCCTCTCTGTCCTGTGCCTCTGTCCGTTCTCACTGTCCCTGTGCCTCTATCTGTCCTCTCTGTCCCTGTGCCTCTGTCTGTTCCCTCTGTCCTTGTGACTCTGTCCAATCCCGCTGTCCCTGTGCCTCTATCTGTCCTCTCCGTCCCTGTGCCTCTGTTCTCTCTGTCCCTATTCCTCTGTCCATTCTCTCGGTCCCTGTGCCTCTGTTCCCTCTGTCCCTGTCCCTCTATTCATCCTCTCCGTCCCTGTGGCTCTGTCAGTTCTTTCTGTCCCTGTGCCTCTGTTCTTTGTGCCTGTGCCTCTGTCCGTTCTCTCTGTCCCTGTGCCTCTGTCGGTCCTCTCTGTCCCTGTGCCTCTGTCCTCTCTGTCCCTGTGCCTCTGTCTGTCCTCTCTGTGCCTCTGTCTGTCCTCTCTGTCCGTTCTCTCCGTCCCTGCGCCTCTGTTCTCTGTCCCTGTGACTCTGTCCATTCTCTGTCCCTGTGCCTGCTCTCTCTGTTCCTGTGCCTCTATCCATCCTCTCCGTCCATGTGCCTCTGTCCGTTCTCTCTGTCCCTGTGCCTCTGTCCAATCCCGCTGTCCCTGTGCCTCTGTCCGTTCTCTCCATCCCTGTGCCTGTCTGTTCCCTCTGTCCCTGTGCCTCTGTCTGTTCTCTCTGTCCCTGTGCCTCTGTCTGTTCTCTCTGTGCCTCTGTCTGTTCTCTCTGTGCCTCTGTCTGTTCTCTGTCCCTGTGCCTCTGTCCGTTCTGTCCCTGTGCCTCTGTCCGTTCTGTCCCTGTGCCTCTGTCCGTTCTGTCCCTGTGCCTCTGTCCGTTCTGTCCCTGTGCCTCTGTCTGTTCTCTCTGTCCCTGTGCCTCTGTTCTCTCTGTCCCTGTGCCTCTATCCATCCTCTCTGTCCTGTACCTCTGTCCATTCGCGCTGTCCCTCTGTCACTTCTTTCTGTCCCTGTGCCTCTGTTCTCTTTGTCCCTGTGCCTCTGTCTGTTCTTTCTGTCCCTGTGCCTCTGGTCTTTTTGTCCCTGTGCCTCTGTCCGTTCTGTTCCTGTGCCTCTGTCCATTCGCGCTGTCCCTGTGCCTCTGTCAGTTCTTTCTATCCCTGTGCCTCTGTTCTCATTGTCCCTGTGCCTCTATCCATCCTCTCCGTCCCTGTGCCTCTGTCCATTCTGGCTGTCCCTGTGCCTCTGTCCCTCTGTTCTCTCTGTGCCTCTGTCCGTTCTCTCTGTCCCTGTGCCTCTGTCCCTGTGTCTCTGTCTGTCCTCTCTGTCCTGTGCCTCTGTCCGTTCTCTCTGTCCCTGTGCCTCTGTCAGTTCTCTCTGTCCCTGTGCCTCTGTCCGTCCTCTCTGTCACTGTGTCTCTGTCTGTTCTCTCTGTCCCTGTGCCTCTGTCCCTGTGTCTCTGTCTGTTCTCTCTGTCCCTGTGCCTCTGTCCGTCCTCTCTGTCACTGTGTCTCTGTCTGTTCTCTCTGTCCGTGTCTCTCTGTTCTCTCTGTCCCTGTGTCTGTCTGTTCTCTCTGTCCATGTGCCTCTATCCGTTCTCTCTGTCCCTGTGCCTCTGTGTCCGTCCTCTGTCCCTGTGTCTCTGTCCGTCCTCTCTGTCACTGTGTCTCTGTCTGTTCTCTCTGTCCCTGTGCCTCTGTCCCTGTGTCTCTGTCTGTTCTCTCTGTCCCTGTGCCTCTGTCCGTCCTCTCTGTCACTGTGTCTCTGTCTGTTCTCTCTGTCCGTGTCTCTCTGTTCTCTCTGTCCCTGTGTCTGTCTGTTCTCTCTGTCCATGTGCCTCTATCCGTTCTCTCTGTCCCTGTGCCTCTGTGTCCGTCCTCTGTCCCTGTGTCTCTGTCCGTCCTATTGTCTGTCCATCCTGGCTAATTAAAGTTAAATTGATGATGACGTCAAAACATAAGTTGTTCAGACGCTGAATCAGGAATGTTACTAATATTTTCTTGCTCGTGGTTGTTTTGTATTAGTGACTTTTTTATGCTCACTTTTGTATCGTTAACCCCTTACTGCTCGACTGTTGTGCCCAGCGGGTGGGTATAAACGCTGGCGGGGGGGGGGGGTACTAGTATTCTCTGGCTGCTGCTGCCCCTCCTCCAGCCCTCCTACACAGATGATGTGCGTCGCCTGCTCGCTGGTTGCAGCCCATAGATACCAGAGGGGCCTGTTATGCCGACCCCGCTCCATTCAGACCCACCTGCCGCGGGACGTGCTGTTTAAATGTTTAAAATGTGTTTTGTTTGTATTGATGTGGGATTATATGTAACTCCGGCCTCTCCTTTAACCCTTTCACTGCTGAGGCATTTCACCGCGGTTTGCTGAGCTAATTTTTACCACTTTCGTTCATGATTAAACGCGATTTTGAAGCCACATTTTATTATACAACCCAGACATATTATATATCGTTCTTTCCGGCAGACTCAGCAGATTCATAATATGTCATTATTATAAGTATACGTCATGTCCTGCCTGTATATTATAACAACAAATGCAATACAATTAGAATTTTTAATCATCTGCAGCGTGTAAAGTGTTTGTTTTCACATTTTAGCACATAAACACTTGCGGTTATATTTTCTATGGGGTGCGCTTGTACAAAAGATTAGAAATGGGGACTCGCTACATTTTTTGGGGGAATTACGTGATTTTTAGCAAATGCACCCCATAGAAAAAAAATTATTAGTGCAGCATTATTGTTCACATTATAATTGAAATGGAAACAATATTACTGCATTAAAAAAAAATAACGCCCAAAAAAATACATGTTTTTATTTTTTTATCTATTTTCTTTATTCAGCAAATGTGTTTTGGTTTTGTTTGTATTGATGTGGGATTATATGTAACTCCTGCCTCTCCTTTAACCCCTGTAGCTCCACCCCCTTTGTCCTTTGTGTCCTGAGCCCTGTGAGGCAGCAGATCCACCTGGTGAATCCAGAGTGGAGATTCAGCCTGAGGGTCCTGGGAGTGAGCGGCCTTCCTGTAAGTAAATCCATATATTGCTGATTATAACCCGTCTATAAGAAGCCCCTGTGTGACAATCACCCCCTGACCACAATGACTGATACGGAGCTTTCTGGCAGCGAATGGGTTATTTGTGCCCTATTAGTAAGTAAAGGGTTAAATGTTTCAGGAAACAGCTGAATATTTGGCAGACAAGAGGTTAAATGTCTGGAGTGCGATATAGAGCACTAGTGGCCTCAAACAATTCTAACAAACTGGAAACCATAGGCGGGCACAGGGGGTGTGTTTGGTGCCCAGGCACACCCTAATGGGAGGTGAAGAGGTCCTCTTTCATCTCCTACATTGACATTTTCTATTTCCCTTTATCTGGTTCATGATGAATCGCATAAAAGCTGACGGTATCTCTGTATTACAGGCTCGTTATTTCTAATGAAAAAAGTGCAAAATCTTCTAAACATAAGTTTTCAATTAATAAATGTTCCATGGGTCACACCCTGACACAAAGGGCTACGCACGCTATTGGTGGAAATCCTGACCCTCTCACCCCTCTGAAACACGGCGCCAAAATAGGCTTAAAAAGAGAGGGGTTTTCTCCGGTACCTGTTGGGGTCTTTGACATTTGCATCGGCACCTACAGGGAAGGTGATGTTTTTGTCACCTCCATTACTGTCCTTCTCCTTCATTGCTTTTGTCCCTCCCCCTTTTTTTCCTTCTTCTTTCTGTGGCTGCCTGACACTACTAGAATTGAGGGGTAAGATACCACCAGCATAATGAAGTCTATACCGCTACTAGAAACTGTTTTCTTTTGCAGGAGAACAGCAAGAGTCTGAAAATGTCTGCAGGAATAATTTTTGAGGAATCCGTATCATATGTTGAAGAAAACCTCATGAAGCCTCTGTCAGTAAAGCAAGAGGAAATAATCAGAGATGAAACTCTGGATTTCCAAGAAAATCAGAAAGAACCAGAGAATTCCGAGCTGTCACATGGGACTGTCCAAAGAGATGATCCTTATTCAGACATGTTGGTTCATTCTGATATTACAAATTCTGTCTCTTGTGGATCAGAACTTCCCCAAACTCACACAGCTCATATTGGAAGAAAAACATTTCAATGCCCTGAAAGTGAGAAATGTTTAAACACAAATGCAAGTCTTGGTATACACAGAGTTCTCATAGGAGAGAAGATGTTTGCCTGTTCTGAATGTGAGAAATGTTTTAGAGCAAAGGGTAATCTTACTAAACATGAGAGCATTCATACAGGAGAGAAGCCGTTTGCTTGTTCTGAATGTGGGAAATGTTTTAGAACAAAGTGTGTGCTTACTGTACATGAGAGACTTCATACAGGAGAGAAGCCGTTTCCTTGTTCTGAATGTGGGAAATGTTTTAAATCAAAGGGGCAGCTTACAGAACATGAGAGAATTCATACAGGAGTGAAGCCATATACATGTTCTGAATGTGGGAAATGTTTTAGAAAAAAGAGTAATCTTACTGAACATGAGAGGATTCATACTGGAGAGAAGCCGTTTCCATGTTCTGAATGTGAGAAATGTTTTAGATCAAAGGATAATCTTACTGAACATAAGAAGATTCATACAGGAAAGAAGGCGTTTGCATGTTCTGAATGTGGGAAATGTTTTAGAACAAAGGGTAATCTTACTTTACATGAGAGAATTCATACAGGAGAGAAGCCGTTTGCTTGTTCTGAATGTGGGAAATGTTTTGGAACAAAGGGTAAGCTTACTGAACATGAGAGAATTCATACAGGAGAGAAGCCGTATGCATGTTCTGAATGTGAGAAATGTTTTAGAACAAAGTTTATTCTTACTGAACATGAGAGAATTCATACAGGAGAGAAGCCGTTTGCATGTTCTGAATGTGGGAAGTGTTTTGGAACAAAGGGTAATCTTACTTTACATGAGAGAATTCATACAGGAGAGAAGCCGTTTGCTTGTTCTGAATGTGGGAAATGTTTTAGAATAAAGTGCGAGCTTACTGCACATGAGAGACTTCATACAGGAGAGAAGCCGTTTGCATGTTCTGGATGTGAGAAATGTTTTAAAACAAAGGGTGAGCTTACTGCACATGAGAGACTTCATACAGTAGAGAAGCCGTTTGCATGTTCTAAATGTGAAAAATGTTTTCGAACAAAGGGTAAGCTTACTGTACATGAGAAAATTCATAAAGGAGAGAAGCAGTTTGCATGCACTGAATGTGGGAAGTGTTTTGGAACAAAGGGTAATCTTACTTTACATGAGAGAATTCATACAGGAGAGAAGCCGTTTGCATGTTCTAAATGTAAGAGCTGTTTTAGAACAAAGTTTAATCTTACTGAACATGAGAGGATTCATACAGGAGAGAAGCCGTTTACATGTTTTGAATGTGGGAAATGTTTTAGAACAAAGAGTAAGTTTACTGTACATGAGAGAATTCATACGGTAGAAAAAGCGTTTGCATGTTCTGAATGTGAGAATTGTTTTAGAACAAAGGGTGAGCTCACTGTACATGAGAGAATTCATACAGGCGAGAAGCCTTTTGCATGTTCTGAATGTTGGAAATATTTTAGAACAAAGGGTAAGCTTACTGCACATGAGAGAATTCATACAGGAGAGAAACCGTTTGCATGTTCTGAATGTGAGAAATGTTTTACAACAAAGAATGCTCTTACTGTACATGAGAGAATTCATATGGGAGAGAAACCGTTTGCATGTTCTGAATGTGTGAGATCTTTTAGAACAAAGGGTGAGCTTACTGCACATGAGAGAATTCATACAGGAGAGAAGCCGTTTGCATGTTCTGAATGTGAGAAATGTTTTAGAACAAAGGGTGAGCTTACTATACATGAGAGAATTCATACAGGAGAGAAGCCGTTTGCATGTTCTGAATGTGGGAAATGTTTTAGTACAAAGGGTATTCTTACTGAACATGAGAGCATTCATACAGGAGAGAAACCGTTTGCATGTTTTGTATGTGAGAAATGTTTTAGAACAAAGGGTACTCTTACTGAACATGAGAGAAGCCGTTTGCATGTTCTGAATTTGAATAATGTTTTAGAGCAAAGGGTAAGCTTACTGAGCATGATAGAATTCATACAAGAAAAGCCATTTGTATGTTCTGAATGAGGAAATGTTTAGAAGAAAGGATACACTAAACATAAGATGATTCATACAGAAATTAAGTTGTTTGCATGCTCTGAGTGAGATATGTTGTAGAAGAAATGGTGATCTTACTTTATATAAGAGAATTCATACAGGAGAGAAGCCGTTTGCTTGTGGTTTGATTTTAATTACCTGTATGAATATATACGTATTGTGATTCAAATACGTACATACAGTAAATATATTTTAGTTAATGGGTTTTCCCCCCTTCTGTCTGTTTGAATTCTGTGAGTGTATATTTTCTATTCAGCTCCATTTCCTCTCGAAACTAGCCAAAGGATGTTTATTAAAAATAGACATCCTGTGTTAACTCTTTTCCAGGCAAAATAGAAATGCCCACGAAATCTATGTAACGTCTGATATAGAAAAACCCATCTCTGAACCATATATGGTAATAATAAGGGTTTCTTTGTTAGCTGTGATGGTCAAATTCTGATGTGGAAATGTATCTGCTCTGAATGGCTGTTCTATCACATTCCTGTGTGGGGCGGATATGAAACTTTGTCTGCAACGAACTATTTCATTGGATGTTTGAAAGCTAATAAATATCTGACTGAACAAACACAGATCAGATTTCTCTTAAGACTAACACAGACTTGTGTTTGATTTTGCTGAGATCTCCTCTAATCAGTGTTATGCACAGCTGTTGCCTTGTTTGCTATATGGGAAGAAAACAGTTTAATGAAATTTCAATTATGGTAATTCTAAATAGGACATTGATTTGATTAGCTAAATTTCATTATTTAAAACTTGTTCTGATTGAGGGAAATGTTTTAGTACAAAAGGAATGAGAGCATTCCTACAGGAAAGAAACCTTTCACATGTTGTGAATGTCAGAAATGTTTTTGAACAAAGGGTGATCTTACTTTACAAAGAATGCTCTTATTGTACAGGAGAGAATTCATACAGGAGAGAAGCTGTTTGTATGTTCTGAATGTGGGAATGTCATGCTGGCGCCCGCTGGAAGGCCAGTATTCCCAATGGATCCAGGCCTAACTATAGCAGGCCCTTTCCTGTAATGCCTATGTCATGTTGCAGACCAGGTTTTATCAGCAGCCACATTCAGGCCCTGAAGGCCAGCCTGGGTGTCTTAACTATGCATAAAAATAAAAGTGAAAAAAAGAGAAAATAAAAAGCAGAAGCACCGGTTTTTGACCTGTGACATATAGGGACTTCTTTATAATAAGACTAGTAGGGTATAATCATTCCTTTATAACTGGTCCCAATATACAGTGTATATATTTACACTTGCACTAATTAGACACCGTAAGACAGGAAACAGTACATACAATTGGGTCTCAAATAGTACAACATTATAAACCCAAGAGAATATATCCATCACGTTATCCCCATAGCACAGGTCACTTTTCTCTTCTGTTCTTCACTCTTAAGTGTAACATGTATAAGCACATAGAAAAATCACTACATATGAGTAGTGTTACACAACATAATTAATAAGAGTGAGAACAAATTGACAATTGGCAGTCACAGGAGAATCAGGGGTTTACCCTAAGTGGTGTGCACATATAGGTTCACCTGAACACAGGTTTCTACCGGAGTACAATTGGAAATAAAACGTAACTTTTATTTACTCAATAAAAATATGAGACAACAGAGGTCATGATCCACAGACAACAACACAAATGATTGAAAACATTCCACGGTGTAATTCCGAGATATAAGTCTATTGATGCATAGAACCTGATAGTTCCCTTATTGATAAGAATATAAGTGCACAAAAACAAGGAAACAGTGGATAATTGAGCGAGTTAGGGATAAATTTCGCTTAATAGATGGTCAAAATATATACCATAGCAGAGAACCTTACCCCCACGGTAAGTATTGGAAACATGCATATGTATTGAATTTAATCACATAGAAAAAAAATGTAGTCATAAAGAATTATTAGTATCAAAAAATGAGTCAGTGGTTGCTCACCCCACCTAAGTACTGCTATATCATAAAGATAAACCATATAATAGGAGATTTGGGGGTAGGAAGCTAACCATAAACCATTAGTAATATTCAAATTGATAATACTGCTAGGCAAGAATAAAGATGTAGATACCCTGCTCAAAAAATGCACCCGACGCGCGTTTCGCCTCAACAGGCTCGTCAAGAGTGCATAACGTGTGTAAAAAATAGTGTGCCTCTTAAGCATGAATAATTAAGGTTCACCTCCCTCATTAGCCTATCAAAATCGCTCTAGGTGTAATTGGACATTGATTAGATGATGGACAGATAAGTAATCCAACTGGGCATGAGTACCCGAGTTTGCCTCTTTCCTTAACCTACCAGATCACTGTGAGTATGGTTGGAGGTTGGTTGAATGATGGGCGTATAGATAATCCAATTAGAATCAAGCATTACAGTATTGCTATGACAACCCGTGAAAGGTACACATCTATCCGTGCGTATTGCACCAGACTCCGTGTCTCGGCTATGCTGTCACAACCAGCTATGGGTTAAATGCTACGTGCGTTAGGCGAGACAAAGCTGGTCAATGCAGATTTAGCCTAAGTTACGTATATTATGTGTTCCTATACTGATATCGTTTATTACATGGATAGGTCACCTAATCAATCTTGGATCAAAACCATAGGACCCTGTATTTTCATTCCTACAGTTAACTGCTATCAGGGTTTATATGAATGCTAAGTGTAACAGATCAGCTACCCTGCAAGGGTAGCTCCGTCTGCGGCGCCGAGTCTTGCTGGAGAGCTTAGCCGGGTAGCGAGCTAGCAAGGTGGGAGAGAGATTGGCAGCGGTCCCTGGATGGTCTGGAAGCGAAGGATTCAGTGATTATGCCTTCCCAAATACTAGTTGTGACTCAGTATAGGTTGTAGGTAAATCAGAATGTATTTAGAATGGGAACAGACAGTGCTTATATACAAAATACAGCCATGCACATTCAGACTTCCCGCCCACCCCAACAGTTCTGATTGGTTGGTTCCAAGACCATTGCAGGCTTCTTTCAGGTCCTCTCAGTCTTCACTTGGGTCCACTGGTTGTATGCAGATGAAGTCTTGACCTCACAGTGACCACATACAGTGATTTACATAACCCATTGTAAAGGGAATCAGATAGTGGGTGGCTGAGACAATGTGACTCCCAACCTTTTAGACAGGTAAACAGATAACAGATACCCAAAGAGAAATCACTTTTGCATAATCCACAAATTACTCAAACCTATTGTATATTCTATACAATGGAAAGCATTTGACACTAGCGGCAGGTAGTGTCTTTAAAAACCACATTTAGCTAAAGAAATATAAGTCTATTTAAAACTACAAATGAGCAATTGACAATACATTTAAAACCACACATTATAACTGAACATAAACTAGCAGGATGGTGCAGGGGAAAAACATGATTAATTAGAAATCTAGCAACAGTTTTACACTAAATCTAACAAAGGAAATTAGTTCCTATGAATAAAGGGTAAACGAAGTATAACAAAATAAGAATGAAATTAAACTAAATAAATCCTGTGGCGGCCGTTCCGTCACATAGCTCTCCCAGTCCCATGATGGCAGACCCGGTGAGACCCTCTACGGGTCCGCCTGGGGATGTCCAGGTGCAAGTGTCTTTAAACAGTCTCACGTTTGGGTTGCTGTGGCAATGCTTTGCCAACCCCCGATAGTCTTTCGGTCCATAGTCCGTAGGGAGGAGGCTGGCCCCTGGGCTTCTCCAACTGCCCCCTTGGTCTGGACCGGTGTCCGACGGACCATACAGACACCCGGGGCTGGTACCCTGCCATGGGGAAACAACTGGCCCGGGTGGGACGTTGAGGGCTTTTTCTCCTCCTGATCTCCTAGCCCCTCGCTGGTGGGCAGCCTTGCTGGCACCATTTCCTGGGGCCATGACCCGCTGGGGAGGGATACCGCCTGTACCTTCTCCCAGTGCCACAGTCAGCCGCAGGAAAAACGGACCGATAGCACCCTTTCCTGGTGCCTCGGTCAGAAGCTGGGTGGGAGATTGGGTGACCGGTGTCTCCAGAAAAAGTGGTTGTGGATCTGGGCCATCTGCCCAGCGTCTCGGGGTCACCCAGTTGCAAATCCCAGCACCATCAACAATTCCACAATGGGAGTCTCCCACATCCTGGGGAACGGGAGCAGCAGCACGCCGTTGCTTGGCACAGGGGACACCTCCACCCCCACGCTGGGGCTCAAAACGTTGGGGAGCGAGACCTGCCATCTCCCCTTCCGGGATTATTACCTGTTGCTGGGGAGAGGTACCGCCAGTACTCTCTACCTGGGGTAGCCGCTGCTGTGGTGGAAGGAGACCGACTGACTCCCCACCCTGGAACTCGTAATGTGGAGCACCATCACAGGCACTGCGTTCTGCTGATAGCTCCTGACGAACTGTATTTGCCCAGTCTGATGCTTTCTCCGGCCCAGATGGCATGCTGTGCTGGAGTTGTAGGCACTCTGCCTCCTGCATAACAGTGGAGGCCAGGAGCTTGGTCTGTAGTTCAGGAGAGGAGCGGATTGTCAGTCCCTTGGGCTCCTCGGGGAGAAGGTAGTTCTCCTCAAGTTCTGCGGTGGCAGGGCAGGGGTAGAGGTTAGCGGTCCTGTGCCGCAGTGACAGTTTTTCCGCTGAAGTGGGGGGCCGCTCCCCAATGTATGAATGGCTATCCTTGATCCCTGACGCCACCAGCCAGGGCCCCGGGCTAGCTGACCTGCACTTCTCAGGCACCGTGGAACGGACCATAGCCTCATTCACAGCAGGCCGTAGCATGTCCACTGTCCCCCGCTCCTCTATCCATACGTGGGTAGGAGCGTTTGGTTGGGGTTCGGGGTTCCCTGCCGGGTACACCAGCAATTGGCACGGGGGGGCCTGAGTCTCCCCCTCCCTCGTCTGGCACCCGATATTCTCCCCGGTTTCCGGAGCCTCCAGCTGGGGGCAGAGGGTAGCCGACCTCTGTCCCGATGCCAGCTCTGCTGCTGGGTTGGGGAACCGCTCCCCCGTACATAAATTGTCCTCTTCACGCGCTGAAGTGCCTGCTGATGCAAGCAGTGAATCTGGGCAAACTGCCCCACATCTCCTGGGCTCCGTGGAAAGGACCGCAGCCTCTTCCTTGGCGGGACATGACATTGTCGCTAGCTCCTCCACCCATCCCTGAGCAGGAGCACTCCATTGGGACACTGGGTCTCCTGGTGAGCCCTCTGGCCATCTTCCTGGGTGGGCCTCAATCTCACCCATTATCTTCCAGTTCTCCTCTTTCCACAGTGGACCGCTGTCCTGACGGCTCTCGTTGGTGGAGACCGCAGTCCCATCCACCGGTGCACTTACACTGACCTTGGTAGGTGTCCGAAGCACTTCGTCACTCTGTTCCGCTGCAGGTTCTGCAGGAACGGTACTTGCTGAGTCCTCTGTCTTTTCCCCGGACGACATGCTGCGCTGCGGCTGCAGGATAGTCACCTCCTCTGTAGCAGTTGAGGCCTGGGATGCATTCTGCAGCTGGGGAGAGGGGCCGACTGCCTCCTCACCCTGGTGCTCCGAACCAGCAGAAGATCCTGAAAGTAGATATTGAATCGATGGATGACCCACCGTGGGAAGGGTTAATTGAATAGGATAGTGATTGAACACCAGACAATTTATTGAATCAAATCCCCCGAGGGGGAATAAACCTATAACTTAATAGGAACTTTATTAGAGAAATACAATTAAAAATTGATGATAATTAGGATAGTTGTCAATTGAATGTTGACCCACATAAGTTATCAGTGAAGTGAATTGAAAAATATGAATATATAACCAGTTAAAGGTGAAAAGGTGCGTCCACCAATTGCAAAAAAAAAAAAGCCTCAATAGATTGGTATATAAACATACATATCACATCAGATAGTATAGTTGAGCAAAAATTATATATAAATACGCTCACAATCTACCTTCTGACTAATACACTGGAGGCTCAAAAAGCGATGAATTAACCAAAAAGCACCCAATAAACCAATTGGGCTCAAGGGGTAGCGATTATAAAACCCCAAATGGTGGGATATTGGGAAATTCCAACAAAAATGAGCACTCAAAAAGGAGGGGTAACAAAAATAATTCAAACCAATTAAGGTAGATACACATAAACAATTGAATGCCTATTCAGGCATAATTATTAACCATCAATTGCCTAAATTGGCTAATTGGTGTACAAGTGCCACACCATCAAATGCCTAAATTGGCTAATTGGTGTACAAGTGCCACAATTATATCGCCCGCAAACTGAGTGTCTGTGTACAAAATCACTTGAATAGTTGTGAACATTCAATTATGAGTTAGATAGTTTAACCAGACATAATAAACCATACCTGTCGAGTATAGATTGTAATTAATCATCAGTTGCCGACAAAATTGTGCTGTTGAATAGCATATAGTGATGGATAAATACAATATTGTAAAGAGTAATAATGCGGCGCTTTAGGATGCTTGCTGGTTTAGCAATAGAGACAATTGCTCAATTTGTATATTTGTATCGGGAGCACCTCAAATGTGCTCACAGCACGGGCTAAACACTGGCACATTGATACACACAATTCAGAAAAGCAGGCACAGTGAAGGCCAATTATAGCCAGCAAATGATTTTCCTCAGTATAGGCACGATTGAAAACAACAGCCACCAGGCTCACACTTTAGGATACTCGCTGGATTAGCAATAGAGACAAATTGCTTAGTTTGTATATTTGTATTAGGAGCACCTCAGATACGCTCATAGCACAGGCATAAACACTGGCACTCAATACACACAATTCTTAACAATTGGTTTGTTTTAGAATTATTAGTGAGAACATTCAATTTGAAGGTTATATTAACCTATAACATGTTCATCAAGGCTAAATTAACCTGCTAACGCTCAACGCGCGTTTCTCTGCTGTCACCACAGCACTTTCATCAGGAGCCTGAAAGTAGGTTGGCACCACTGGGTTCTGTTGGCAGCTCTTCTGCCATGTCCATCGGGGTAAGAGCGAGGGGGGAGCGTCCTCAAACAATCTCCTGTATCCCTGCTCCAGCTCCCACTCTTGGGTGGCTAGCCAGTCCAGATCACTGCCCAGCCTGAGGTCGTCAAGGTGCTCACATTCCCGAAAGTCCCGGATCTCTTCCCATCTCAGTTTAGCTGTACTGCCAAAGGAGGGGTCGTCCTGGAGAGCGTCAAATATTAATCCCGGGCTGCCATAGTCATAGCCCTCCGTAGGATCTTTCCTCTCCAACTTTGGACACAGGTTGGCAGCATACCATTCCAGTGCCCAGTACCCGTCCTCCAGCCATAGCTCCGTCTGGATCAGGTTCTCCAGTTGGGACAGTCTTTCTACCTGGGGTTGCACTCCTAGGAATGGCACCCGCAGGTCCCACAGTCTCCAGTATTTCTCACCCAAGGTAGGAAGAATCTTTCCCAGGTAGTCCTGTTCAAGCTGTAGGACGTCCCTCCAGAGCTTCTGCCGTGCCGAGTCATTATGCCACAACACCTCCTGGCCGAAACCTGGATCACTGTGCTGGTCAGGCGCTTCCATTCCTTGGTCCCAGAACTCCTCTTCCACGACTGTAGGGAGTATCTCCTGGGACGCTGTAGATTCCCCAGGCTGGTACCGCAACTCGGTCACTCTGAGCTGATTGACCCCTGCCAAAACGATAGCGATCACCTCCGCCGGGGGGTTGACTCCGAACAGGGCCAGCTTCCATTGTACCTCCCGGCGCCATTCTGTGGATTCTGAGTCCTCGTGGAGGGCCAGACTTGCCTGTTCGTCCTCCATCAGGTCCTTGGTGAGGGCAGCCTTTGGCTTACTGCTGACCGCTTTATCCCTGGCTTTGAGAAGTTCCTTGAGGACCGTGCGCTTCCAGCCGTCGTAGCGCTGAGCAATACGGGGTGAACGGCTGTAGGAGGGTGTAGCAATCTCTCGAATCCCCGGGTGTCTGAGACCGGGGTCAAGCCAGCGGCTGTATTTGCCCCTGCTGGGCTGGTCTCAGAATCTCCCCAGGTGATGTGCTGCTCCAGGCGCTCGGCGGTTGTGGTGCCCGAGACCAGGGTCAAGCCAGTGGCTATATTTCCCCCTGCATGTCTGGTCTCGGAGATCCGACCGCTTGCCACCCAATGTAACAGATCAGCTACCCTGCAAGGGTAGCTCCGTCTGCGGCGCCGAGTCTTGCTGGAGAGCTTAGCCGGGTAGCGAGCTAGCAAGCTGGGAGAGAGATTGGCAGCGGTCCCTGGATGGTCTGGAAGCGAAGGATTCTGTGATTATGCCTTCCCAAATACTAGTCGTGACTCAGTATAGGTTGTAGGTAAATCAGAATGTATTTAGAATGGGAACAGACAGTGCTTATATACAAAATACAGCCATGCACATTCAGACTTCCCACCCACCCCAACAGTTCTGATTGGTTGGTTCCAAGACCATTGCAGGCTTCTTTCAGGTCCTCTCAGTCTTCACTTGGGTCCACTGGTTGTATGCAGATGTAGTCTTGACCTCACAGTGACCACATACAGTGATTTACATAACCCATTGTAAAGGGAATCAGATAGTGGGTGGCTGAGACAATGTGACTCCCAACCTTTCAGACAGGTAAACAGATAACAGATACCCAAAGAGAAATCACTTTTGCATAATCCACAAGTTACTCAAACCTATTGTACATTCTATACAAAGGAAAGCATTTGACACTAGTGGCAGGTAATGTCTTTAAAAAACACATTTAGCTAAAGAAATATAAGTCTATTTAAAACTAAAAATGAGCAATTGACAATACATTTAAAACCACACATTATAACTGAACATAAACTAGCAGGATGGTGCAGGGGAAAATATGATTAATTAGAAGTCTAGCAACAGTTTTACACTAAATCTAACAAAGGAAATTAGTTCCTATAAATAAAGGGTAAACGAAATATAACAAAATAAGAATGAAATTAAACTAAATAAATCCTGTGGCGGCCGATCCGTCACACTAAGTACATGACATAAAGGAGAAATCATTAAAAAACCCTAAAAATAAGTGAGACAAATTAAAACATTGTGAAAAATCAGTGAGAAAAATGTGTAACTGGTAAGTAAAAGGGGGGAGGGGGAAAGAAGAATTTACCCCCAAATGATATACATCATGACTCAGTTGGCCAAAGCAGATAACCTGCTAATGTGGTGACTGAATAGAGGCTACATTATCAATCAATGTCAATTACCTGAAGATCATTGTAAATGAGGTCCCACAATTTGGTGGTAACATTAAGCATCATATGTTTTGGATGTAATTGATTATATTAACATGCTCCCCCTTTCCCATCATATCCACATCTGTTCTCTTTATTGCTACATGTTTTTATATGGTCTGTGCTAGTTTTTGAAGTTCAGATTTTTGAAGTTTTTAGTACAACTTTTGTCGCTATCAGGGGGATTTATCTCATACCCCCATCAAGATGTTGCCCTTATGTCTTTAAGAAGACGGAACATTTACGAGACCTTCCCAAGATGGTGCCTGGTTGGGACATGACCTTCTAAAGATGGCAGTGATCACTAGCGATTGGCTGATTCTGGACGGCTAAACGGCTACGTTTTACGCATGATGTGGGGGACTGCGTTCCGGAGTGAGATGCATGCCACCCACCCAGTCATGGCGAATGGTTGGTTGTGTTTCAGGCTGGGACACAATAGAACCCAGATGGGACAATTATTTTTACCTTAATCTATTTAAGGAGGACATTTTACAGTGGACACTTCATCCCTGAGGAAGTCCAGTTGAGACTAAACGCGTTGGATGTTTTGTTCATGTGTTTTTATTAAATTGTTTTATTGGAGAATAACCTTTCCATCTTCATTCATAGCTATCACCTGCGGAGCGCTGGTCACTTTATTTTGATGCTCCCAGGCATTTGGGATAGATCCAGCCAGCGGACCCACGTCAGACCGGTGCAGGAGAGGTAACAATTGCTATGTTCGTGTTGATCCTTGCTATCTTAGGCTAGGGTCAGACGAACGCAGTATTAATGTGCGTTTAGCCGCACTTAATCACGGCCGTGCTAGCAGCAAATGACGTCCAATGCCGGGCAACATACAAAGAACGGCTGCACGAAAGTTCGGCCACGCAACACAAGTGGCAAACAAACGCATTTTTTCGAGAACGTGATACCGCTAGTACTGACGTACAAAGTGCGCTGCGTCCGCTAGCGGCGTGTGTGCGTGATTAGGAGACGTCAGACGCTGCTAATGTCCGGCCAACATAACGTCCAGACGCAAAAAGTGTTTTCTTGATGATCCGTAAAAAATCACGGACGAAAATGCGCATCGTATGACTGCTATCGCATATTCCGTGAAAAAAATACATCCATTCGTTCGTACGCACTTTTTCACGGACGACGTGAAAAATGCGTTAGTCTGACCCTAGCCTAATACATCTCCCATCGTTTATCACTTTCATTTTAGGTTTGCATCAGCTCCCGTCTCCCACAATGCTTTTTAGTGTGATGATGGCAGCATGTACAGCGCTATGGAACTTGTTGGCGCTTCATAAATACTTGTACCTGTAGAGCGCGCTGACATCATCAGTGACTGATTTAAAGACTGAGGGGCAGGATATTCAAATCCCGCTGTAACATGGGTGATCACTGTCTACATGCAGTCTGCTCCCCCAAAACCCAGTGAAACACAGGAGATCATTACAGGTTGAAAACCACCCAGAGACTGACTTTATTTCCACTTTACAATTTGAAAAAAAACACACAGAGGGTGAATGTACAGAAACAATGGAAACACATCCAGCATTAGAACAATGGCCTAGGAATCAGATAACAATGATCTGGGTGACATTAGTTGCTTGGGGAAGGGGAGTGTGATGGAGCATGTGAAAACAAAGGAATCCATCACTTACGGGGGGGTGTATTTTATACAAAAACTATCATAATACAGAGGTCAAGCTATACGGAGGGAATACAATACTCTACAATAAATACATAAGGGAATATTAATATAACAAAGACATCTAGGAATAGGGCACAGAAAACACAAACACCCTGCATCTAGAATTGTAGATACTGGGTGACTTTAACAAAGGAAAGAGCAGGAAAACAATATGAAACATCAGGCCCACACCTCTCAAATACATTTCTAGGCCCATGTATTTTGAGTCCAAAGTGACGCACGTCACATATCTCCCCCTTTTGCGGGAGACTAACCTAGGTGAAGACCCAAAACAGGTTGATTTCCAGGTGAGTAAGTGATAAAGTCTAACTCCTATCACTGCTACAGAAATGTCCATAAAGAGTCACAACTGAGCACAAGTCACTCACCCAGCCAACCCCGGCATCTTCTGTATGATGTCGCTGCTGCTGGAGAGAATATGGGGTGGCTGGTGTCTCCTCAGTCAATAGTTGGGGATCTGCATCAACTGCCCAGCACCTAGAGGACACACACACACTTGGAACCCGTACATGGTTATTCAGAGAGCGTGAAAAGCAGGAGAATGACTGGAGAATGAAAAATTCTAGGTCAAAATAGCTGATTTGGAAAGTGAGATGAAAGGGAGAATTTTTCTGGTTTGGCTATTTTGACCTAGAATTTTTCATTCTCCAGTCATTCTCCTGCTTTTCACCTCTCTCTGAATAACCCGGTACGTCTCATCTACAATCCCCCAGCAAGAATCCACCATCTGGGGAAGGGGGTCAGCAGCATCCTGTTGATGGGAGAAGGGGCCATCCTCACGCTGGAGCTCCATCTGTGCTGTTGAGAAGTACCACCTGTACTCTCTACCTGGGGTACACTCTGCCACTGGGGAGTGAGGCCAACTACCTCTCCTCTCTGAGGCTCGCTCTATAGCTGGATTAAGGATGAGATCGCTGTAGGTTCCTTGGACTCCTCTGCAAGCAGGTGGCACTCCATTTCCCCAGAAAACTGGGCCAGCAGATTGAGGACAGAAATCAGTAACTCTCTGCCACAATACCAACTCTTCCGCTGAGGGGGTGTATTTTATACAAAGACTGGACCGTAATACAGAGGCTAAGCTATACATAGGGAATACAATACTCTATAATAAATACATAAGGGAATACTAATATAACACAGACATCAGGAATAGGGCACATAAAACACAAACACCCTGCATCAAAAATTGTAGATACAGGGTAACTTTAACAAAGTAAAGAGCAGGAAAACAATATGAAACATCTGAACTGCACCTCTCAAATACATTTCTAGGCCCATGTACTTCGAGTCCAAAGCAACGCATGTCACACCCACCTTCCTGGTAACGCCTGTGTGGGCGATGGAAACTCTTCTGCGTCACACAATGATTTCAGGAAAATGGGACAGGAAAGAAGGACAGGAACTCTATGCAACCTGACAACTTTAAAAAGCTGAAGCACAAGGGGTACATGGGGAGAGAGAGAGAGACACAAAGGGTACGTGGGAAGAGACACAAAGGGTACGTGGGGAGAGACACTAGGGGTACATGGGGAGAGACACGAAGCCGGGCCGGATTAAGATCTCTATGGGGCTAGAGCTGAAGATTTTGGTGGCTTTTATGGAATTTTTAGTAAAATAAAAATATATTTTGGGTTATTTAATAGTGCAGATATGGGTATATGTAACCAGGCGGATACGGGTATATGTAACCAAGCAGATACGGGTATATGTAACCAGGCAGATACGGGTACCTCTAACCAGGCAGATACGGGTATATCTAACCAGGCAGATACGGGTATAGCTAACCAGGCAGATACGGGTATATCTAACCAGGGAGATATGGGTATATCTAACCAGGCAGATACGGGTACATGAAACCAGACAGACACAGGTATATCTAACCAGGTAGATACGGCTATATCTAACCAGGCAGATACGGGTATATCTAAGTAGATACGGGTATATCTAACCAGGATGATACGGGTATATCTAACCAGGTAGTAGGGTTGCACCGATACCAATACTAGTATCGATATCGGTGCCGATACCGGGTACTGCAGGAGTACTTGGTACTCGTGCAGTACCCCCGATATTTTTTTCCGATACCGGAAGCCGGCATTGAGCCGGCTTGCCGGCATCAGAGGGGCTGGGGCGGCTGTCCGAATGCTCTATCTGCATTCGGACAGGCCCTGCAGCTGCTCACTGTGTTTATACTTACCTTCCTTTAGCGACGCCGGGAAAGTCTTCGCGCGCGCACGCGCTCCTTGGAAGGACCCCAGCCGCGACCACGTGGGACCATGTGATCGTGGCTGGGGTCCTTCCAAAGAGCGCACGCGCGGAAACTTTCCCGGCGTCGCTAAAGGAAGGTAAGTATAAACACAGTGAGCAGCTGCAGGGCCTGTCCGAATGCAGATAGAGCATTCAGACAGGCCCTGCAGCTGCTCTCCGCTCATACTTACCTTCCTTAGCGACGCCGGGAAAGTTCCCACGCGTGCGCTCGTTGGAAGGACCCCAGCCGCGATCACATGGTCCCACATGGTCGCGGCTGGGGACCTTCCAAGGAGCGCGCGCGCGAAGACTTTCCCGGCATCGCTAAAGGAAGGTAAGTATGAGCGGAGAGCTCCAGGTGAGCTGGGGGGCATTATCCATGAGCTGGGGGGCATTATCCATGAGCTGGGGGGCATTATCCATGGGCTGGAGGCAATATCCATGAGCTGGGGCAGTATCCATGAGCTGGGGGCATTATCCATGAGCTGGGGGGCATATCCATGAGCTGGGGGGCATTTCCATGAGCTGGAGGCAATATCCATGAGCTGGGGGGCATTATCCATGAGCTGGGGGGCATATCCATGAGCTGGGGGGCATTTCCATGAGCTGGGAGGCAATATCCATGAGCTGGAGGCAATATCCATGAGCTGGGGGGGCATATCCATGAGCTGGGGGGCATTTCCATAAGCTGGAGGCAATATCCATGAGCTGGAGGCAATATCCATGAGCTGGGGGGCATTTCCATGAGCTGGAGGCAATATCCATGAGCTGGAGGCAATATCCATGGGCTGGGGGGGCATATCCATGAGCTGGGGGGCATTTCCATGAGCTGGAGGCAATATCCATGAGCTGTGGGGCATTTCCATGAGCTGGGGGGCATATCCATGAGCTGGGGGGCATTATCCATGAGCTGGGGCAGTATCCATGAGCTGGGGCATTATCCATGAGCTGGGGGCATTATCCATGAGCTGGGGGGCAAATCCATGAGCTGGGGGGCAAATCCATGAGCTGGGGGCATTATCCATGAGCTGGGGGCAGTATCCATGTGAGCTGGGGCAGTATCCATGAGACCTGGGGGCTTTATATGAGGTCTGTTCTTATTGGAAAGCGGTCACATGACACAAGATAAAAGTATCGGTACTCGGTATCGGTACTTGTACTCGGTCTTAAAAAAGTGGTATCGGTGCATCCCTACCAGGTAGATACGGTTATATCTAACCAGGCAGATACAGGTATATCTAACTACGTAGATATGGGTATATGTAACCAGGCAGATATGGGTATATCTAACCAGGGAGATACGGGTATATCTAACCAGGGAGATACGGGTATAGCTAACCAGGCAGACACGGGTATATCTAACCAGGCAGATACGGGTATATGAAACCAGGCAGACACAGGTACAGTTGTGATCAAAATTATTCAACCCCCACTGAAATTGAGTGTTTTGGCCAGTTTGACATTGATTTTGATCATTCAGTCATCTTGCTTACAATTAAATCAAAGAGGCACGTGTAGGTCAGACAAATATAACATAACATTTATAATGAAATAACCACAAATGTCTTTTCTGTGCTCACATCATTATCAGTTTTATTCAACCCCCAAGTGACATTCAATCTTAGTACTTAGTACAACATCCTTTTACAGTTATAACAGCTTTTAAACGTGAAGCATAGCTTGACACAAGTGTCTTGCAGCCATCTACGGGTATCTTCGCCCATTCGTCATGGGCAAAAGCCTCCAGTTCAGTCACATTCTTAGGCTTGCGCACTGCAACTGCTTTCTTTAAGTCCCACCAGAGGTTCTCAATCGGATTTAAGTCAGGTGACTGCGATGGCCACTCCAAAATGTTCCAGCCTTTAATCTGCAACCATGCTCTAGTGGACTTGGAGGTATGCTTGGGATCATTGTCCTGTTGAAAGGTCCAACGTCTCCCAAGCCTCAGGTTTGTGACGGACTGCATCACATTGTCATCCAATATCTCCTGGTACTGAAGAGAATTCATGGTACCTTGCACACACTGAAGCTTCCCTGTACCTGCAGAAGCAAAACAGCCCCAAAGCATGATTGACCCCCCACCATGCTTCACAGTAGGCAAGGTGTTCTTTTCTTCTTAGGCCTTGTTCTTCCTCCTCCAAACATAGCGTTGATCCATGGGCCCAAACAGTTCTAATTTTGTTTCATCAGTCCACAGAACACTATCCCAAAACTTCTGTGGTTTGTCCACATGACTTTTGGCATACTGCAGTCGACTCTTCTTATTCTTTGGAGACAGCAAGGGGGTGCGCCTGGGAGTTCTGGCATGGAGGCCTTCATTACGCAGTGTGCGCCGTATTGTCGGAGCTGAAACTTCAGTACCCACATCTGACAAATCTTTTCTCAGTTCCTCAGCAGTCACACAGGGACTTTTCTCCACTCTACGCTTCAGGTAGCGCACAGCAGTCGAAGTCAGCATCTTCTTTCTGCCACGACCAGGTAGCGTTTCAACAGTGCCCTTTGCCTTGAATTTGCGAATGATGCTTCCTATGGTCTCTCTTGGTATGTTTAACATCTTTGCAATCTTCTTATAGCCATTGCCCTTCCTGTGAAGAGTAATCACCTCTTCTCTTGTCTTCCTGGACCATTCTCTTGACTTCACCATGTTTGTAACCACACCAGTAAATGTCTAGAAGGAGCTGAGTATCACAGTCATTTTAAAGCTGCCTAATTGGTGCTTATTATGCTTTATTGCTGCTCCGTGACATCCACAGGTGTTTTCAATACCTGATTGAAAACACTTGAATGAACCTCTGTTCTTCAGAGTGGTAGTCTTTAAGGGGTTGAATAATTGTGTCAATGAAGAATTCACAAAAGAAACATTTACTACTGTATTACAAAACCAATTGATGTCATTTTAGTTGCATATGGTTCTTTAAAAAGTCCTTGTAGGATTTCATTCTGAATACAATTACAAATGTCACTAAATTCCCTAAAACCCTTTACAGCATTGGGGGTTGAATAATTTTGAACACAACTGTATATCTAACCAGGGAGCTACGGGTATATCTAACCAGGGAGATACGGGTATATGTAACCAGACGGATACGGGTATATGTAACCAGACGGATACAGGTATATATTTAACCAGGCATGATACGGGTACATCTAACCAGGCAGATACGGGTATATCTAACCAGGCAGATACGGGTATATCTAACCAGGCAGATACAGGTATATCTAACCAGGCAGATATGGGTATATCTAACCAGGCAGATATGGGTATATCTAACCAGGCAGATATGGGTATATCTAACCAGACAGATATAGGTATATCTAACCAGATACGGGTATATCTAATGAGGCAGATATGGGTATATCTAACCAGGCAGATCCGGGTATATCTAACCAGACGGATCCGGGTATATCTAACCAGGCATATACAGGTACTCACATTGGTTTGAACCTTCCACATACAGGCTCAAAGGAATTGCGTGTAGGTCCATTAGGCGACCTTCCCTATATCTCTGGTTGGCCCATCTCTCCTGGATGGTCCCCTGGTGCCTAGGGGGTTAACATGGATAGAAAAGATTTCCAAGGAGGCGGGGCAGGTTCCGTGGTGTTGGAACAAATAGCCTGGGACAGTTGGTAAAATACCAAGGTTTATTAAAATTAACACTGTAACGGATCAGCTACCCTTCAGGGGTAGTTCCGTCTGCAGCGCCGAGTCTTGCTGGAGAGCTTAGCTGGGTAGGGAGCTAGCAAGGTGGGAGAGAGATTGGCAGCGGTCCCTGGATGGTCTGGAAGCGAAGGATTCAGTAAAAGCCAGCTTATTCAGTGATTATGCCCTCCCCAAATACTAGTCGTGACTCAGTATAGGTTTAAGCAAGTTGGTTTAATGTTAAACAGCACATACACGGTCCGTTTATATAGTACAGTCCCATTGTTCTCTCCCATGCCCGCCCCCGGACCCCTGGAGTGAATTCTGCCCCTGTCCTTAGCCACAGCCCAGTTTCTGGCGCCTGCCTGTCTGCTGTCCGATGCCCCCCATGGTGCGGGCGCGGCTCCCAGCCCGATGGTCTGGGAAATGGGGGTTTTCAGGGGGATTCCCTGGGCGCTCCGGCACCCCCTTTACACCTTGGGTAGCTCGGGTCCCCGGGCTGCTTCCCTGAAAGAATCTACCCGATCCGTCCAGAGGGGTCAGAATGCCATCAGATAGAGTTTGTGAGCTCTCTCTCCGAGGCAGGAGGGGGATTTCTAGTTGGATGGAGGGGTTCTCCTGGACGAATCCTCTCCAAACTTGCCCCACACCAGGCTACCATCCCTGGGGACCTATGGTCCAAAAAGCACGGGGTAAAGGGGGTTTGGGGTAAAGGGGGCTCCAGGGCAAGCAGGTGAACGCAGGTCGGGTTTTGGCAATTCGCCAGCGGCTGTTTGCTACAATGTTGCAGTTTCTACCAGCAGAATCCGTGGGGAACCTTGCAGGGAAAACACAATTAAATATGACCTTGGGGACACTTTACAGCACATCTAACAGGGGAATTCGTTTGGATAAATACAGGGCAAACGAAATACATAAAAACAGATACTAAATTATAGAAACAAATTTTACCTTTTAAATGAAGGAATAACTACACACACATATCTTTTTATACACCGTGACGGCCGTTCCGTCACAAACACAAGTTAAAATCCATGGATGGGAGTTAGAATCATATTCCAGACGCGTTTCACTGAGCTTCTTCCAGCTTCTTCAGTGATTTCCACAGTTGACGTCACAGGGTTCTGTCTCTCGATCACTCATCCGGGTTCGGCAGAGGGAGACCCATGCGTGGTGCTTGCATGAGTTATGTGCTTATACATGTTACAGTTAAAAGTGAAAAACAGAAGAGAAAAGCCACCTGTGCTATGGGGATAACGTGATGGATATATTCTATTGGGCTTGTACTATTTGAGACCAAATTGTATGTACGGTTTCCTGCCTTAAGGTGTCTAAATTAGTGCAAGTGTTAATATACTGTATACACTGTATATTGGGACCAGTTATTATAAATAAGTCCCTATATGTCACAGGTCAAAAACTGGTGCTTGTGCTTTTTATTTTTTCGCATTTTTTCCGATTTTAAACTAAATGCATAGTTAAGACACCCATGCTGGCCTTCAGAGGACTGAATGCGGCTGATGATAAAACCTGGTCTGCACCATGATATAGGCATAGAGGAAAGGGGCTGCCATAGTTAGGCCAGAATCCATTGGGAATACTGGGTTTCCAGTGGGAGCCAGCATGACATTCCCACATTCAGAACATACAAACAGCTTCTCTTGTGTATGAATTCTCTCATGTAAAGCTCACCCTTTCTCCTATAACATGTCATTCAGAGCATGCAAACAACTTAATTCCTGTGTAAATCATCTTATGTTGAGTAAATGTATCCTTTCTTTTAAAGCATTTCCTCATTCAGACCATTCAAACGGCTTTTCCTGTATGAATTCTCTCATGTGCAGTAAGCGCACCCTTTGTTTTAAAACATTTCTCACATTCAGAACACGCAAACGGTTTCTCTCCTGTATGAATTCTCTCATGTATAGTAAGATCACTCTTTGTTCTAAAACATTTCTCACATTCAGAACATGCACACGGCTTCTCTCCTGTATGAAATCTCTCATGTGCAGTAAGCGCACCCTTTCTTTTAAAACAATTCTCACATTCAGAACAAGCAAACGGTTTCTCTCCTGTATGAATTCTCTCATGTATAGTAAGATCACTCTTTGTTCTAAAACATTTCTCACATTCAGAACATGCAAACGGTTTCTCTCCTGTATGAATTCTCTCATGTATAGTAAGATCACGGTTTGTTCCAAAACACTTCCCACATTCAGAACAAGCAAATGGTTTCTCTCCTGTATGAATTCTCTCATGTATAGTAAGCTTACCCTTCGTTCTAAAACACTTCCCACATTCAGAACAAGCAAACGGCTTTTCTCCTGTATGAATTCGCTCATGTAAAGTAAGATTATTCTTTGTTCCAAAACACTTCCCACATTCAGAACAAGCAAACGGCTTCTCTCCTGTATGAATTCTCTCATGTATAGTAAGCTTACGCTTTGTTCCAAAACACTTCCCACATTCAGAACAAGAAAACGGCTTTTCTCCTGTATGAATTCTCTCATGTAAAGTAAGATTACGCTTTGTTCTAAAACACTTCCCACATTCAGAACAAGCAAACGGTTTCTCTCCTGTATGAATTCTCTCATGTGCTGTAAGCTCACCCTTTGTTTTAAAACATTTCTCACATTCAGAACACGCAAACAGTTTCTCTCCTGTATGAATTCTCTCATGTTCAGTAAGCTCACCCTTTGTTTTAAAACATTTCTCACATTCAGAACACGCAAACAGTTTCTCTCCTGTATGAATTCTCTCATGTTCAGTAAGCTTACCCTTTGTTCTAAAACATTTCTCACATTCAGAACATGCAAACGGCTTCTCTCCTGTATGAATTCTCTCATGTGCTGTAAGCTCACCCTTTGTTTTAAAACATTTCTCACATTCAGAACACGCAAACGGCTTCTCTCCTGTATGAATTCTCTCATGTGCAGTAAGCTCACCCTTTCTTTTAAAACATTTCTCACATTCAGAACACGCAAACAGTTTCTCTCCTGTATGAATTCTCTCATGTTCAGTAAGCTTACCCTTTGTTCTAAAACATTTCTCACATTCAGAACATGCAAACGGCTTCTCTCCTGTATGAATTCTCTCATGTGCTGTAAGCTCACCCTTTGTTTTAAAACATTTCTCACATTCAGAACACGCAAACGGCTTCTCTCCTGTATGAATTCTCTCATGTGCAGTAAGCTCACCCTTTCTTTTAAAACATTTCTCACATTCAGAACACGCAAACGGTTTCTCTCCTGTATGAATTCTCTCATGTATAGTAAGCATACTCTTTGTTCTAAAACATTTCTCACATTCAGAACATGCAAACGGCTTCTCTCCTGTATGAAATCTCTCATGTGCAGTAAGCTCACCCTTTGTTCCAAAACACTTCCCACATTCAGAACAAGCAAATGGTTTCTCTCCTGTATGAATTCTCTCATGTATAGTAAGCTTACGCTTCGTTCCAAAACACTTCCCACATTCAGAACAAGCAAACGGCTTTTCTCCTGTATGAATTCTCTCATGTAAAGTAAGATTACTCTTTGTTCCAAAACACTTCCCACATTCAGAACAAGCAAACGGTTTCTCTCCTGTATGAATTCTCTCATGTATAGTAAGCTTACACTTTTTTCTAAAACACTTCCCACATTCAGAACAAGCAAACGGCTTTTCTCCTGTATGAATTCTCTCATGTAAAGTAAGATTACTCTTTGTTCCAAAACACTTCCCACATTCAGAACAAGAAAACGGTTTCTCTCCTGTATGAATTCTCTCATGTATAGTAAGCTTACCCTTTAATCTAAAACATTTCTCACATTCAGAACATGCAAACGGCTTCTCTCCTGTATGAATTCTCTCATGTAAAGTAAGATTACTCTTTGTTCTAAAACACTTCCCACATTCAGAACATGCAAACGGTTTCTCTCCTGTATGAAATCTCTCATGTGCAGTAAGCGCACCCTTTGTTCCAAAACACTTCCCACATTCAGAACAAGAAAACGGTTTCTCTCCTGTATGAATTCTCTCATGTATAGTAAGCTTACCCTTTGTTCTAAAACATTTCTCACATTCAGAACATGCAAACGGCTTTTCTCCTGTATGAATTCTCTCATGTAAAGTAAGATTACGCTTTGTTCTAAAACATTTCTCACATTCAGAACATGCAAACGGCTTCTCTCCTGTATGAATTCTCTCATGTG